>CM064512.1:60342135-60398930 GCA_032716605.1 Paralithodes platypus | reverse complement strand
TAGGGAATGTTAATATTAATACTTAGTTACTAGAGGAGCAATGCAAGGGGCGACTGAGCACGGGTTACATATATCTATACTCGTCATGGAAAATGATATAAGAGATCTAGGGACAGCGTGGGTGCTTTAACTTCTAAGATATATAACATCTACTTCTCGGATGCAAGAACATACATAGATATAATTATGGCTGTCTGATGTGTTGGCATTGGCTCAACGTCGGGACAGGCATGGGTGTTTTTAATATGAATGTATATTCCTGTTCATCATCTTTGTAGTTAATAAGTGTAGGACACGAGGGGTTAGTGTACGTGAGGTGTGGAAAATGGTCGGTTTTAGAAAAGGTAAATGGGTGTGTCCTGGAGCTGTTTAGCCCTGCGGGCTTGGGCCTGCCTGGAATGGCGGGCTCCGTCAGCTGGTCCTTTCGTTCTGTGGACCTTTCTTCCGAGTGTTTCTGTGTGGTGTTCGCTCGTGGCTTCTGTGGTGGGCTTCTTGTTCTGGGGCATTTTAATCTTTATATCAGATGGGTTTATTACCACAAATATCTTTATATCAGATGGGTTTATTACCACAAATATCTTTATATCAGATGGGTTTATTACCACAAATATCTTTATATCAGATGGGTTTATTACCACAAATATCTTTATATCAGATGGGTTTATTACCACAAATATCTTTATATCAGATGGGTTTATTACCACAAATATCTTTATATCAGATGGGTTTATTACCACATATATCTTTATATCAGATGGGTTTATTACCACAAATATCTTTATATCAGATGGGTTTATTACCACAAATATCTTTATATCAGATAGGTTTATTACCACAAATATCTTTATATCAGATGGGTTTATTACCACAAATATCTTTATATCAGATGGGTTTAGTACCACAAATATATTTATATCAGATAGGTTTATTACCACAAATATCTTTATATCAGATGGGTTTATTACCACAAATATCTTTATATCAGATGGGTTTATTACCACAAATATCTTTATATCAGATGGGTTTATTACCACAAATATCTTTATATCACATGGGTTTATTACCACAAATATCTGTATATCAGATGGGTTTATTACCACAAATATCTTTATATCAGATGGGTTTATTACCCCAAATATCTTTATATCAGATGGGTTTATTACCACAAATATCTTTATATCAGATGGGTTTATTACCACAAATATCTTTATATCAGATGGGTTTATTACCACAAATATCTTTATATCAGATGGGTTTATTACCACAAATATCTTTATATCAGATGGGTTTATTACCACAAATATCTTTATATCAGATGGGTTTATTACCACAAATATCTTTATATCAGATGGGTTTATTACCACAAATATCTTTATATCAGATAGGTTTATTACCACAAATATCTTATATCAGATGGGTTTATTACCACAAATATCTTTATATCAGATGGGTTTATTACCACAAATATCTTTATATCAGATGGGTTTATTACCACAAATATCTGTATATCAGATGGGTTTATTACCACAATATCTTTATATCAGATGGGGTTATTACCACAAATATCTTTATATCAGATGGGTTACTACCACAAATATCTTTATATCAGATGGGTTTATTACCACAAATATCTTTATATCAGATGGGTTTATTACCACAAATATCTTTATATCAGATGGGCTTATTACCACAAATATCTTTATATCAGATGGGTTTAGTACCACAAATAGCTTTATATCAGATGAGTTTATTACCACAATATCTTTATATCAGATGGATTATTACCACAAATATATTTATATCAGATGGGTTTATTACCACAAATATATTTATATCAGATGGGTTTATTACCACAAATATCTTTATATCAGATGGGTTTATTACCACAAATATCTTTATCAGATGGGTTTATTACCACAAATATCTTTATATCAGATGGGTTTAGTACCACAAATATCTTTATATCAGATGGGTTTAGTACCACAAATATCTTTATATCAGATGGGTTTATTACCACAAATATCTTTATATCAGATGGGTTTATTACCACAAATATCTTTATATCAGATGGGTTTATTACCACAAATATCTTTATATCAGATGGGTTTATTACCACAAATATCTTTATATCAGATGGGTTTATTACCACAAATATCTGTATATCAGATGGGTTTATTACCACAAATATCTTTATATCAGATGGGTTTATTACCACAAATATCTTTATATCAGATGGGTTTATTACCACAAATATCTTTATATCAGATGGGTTTATTACCACAAATATCTTTATATCAGATGGGTTTATTACCACAAATATCTTTATATCAGCTGGGGTTTATTACCACAAATATCTTTATATCAGATAGGTTTATTACCACAAATATCTTTATATCAGATGGGTTTATTACCACAAATATCTTTATATCAGATGGGTTTAGTACCACAATATCTTTATATCAGATGGGTTTATTACCACAAATATCTTTATATCAGATGGGTTTATTACCACAAATATCTTTATATCAGATGGGTTTATTACCACAAATATCTTTATATCAGATAGGTTTATTACCACAAATATCTTTATATCAGATGGGTTTATTACCACAAATATCTTTATATCAGATGGGTTTATTACCACAAATATCTTTATATCAGATGGGTTTATTACCACAAATATCTGTATATCAGATGGGTTTATTACCACAAATATCTTTATATCAGATGGGGTTATTACCACAAATATCTTTATATCAGATGGGTTTAGTACCACAAATATCTTTATATCAGATGGGTTTATTACCACAAATATCTTTATATCAGATGGGTTTATTACCACAAATATCTTTATATCAGATGGGCTTATTACCACAAATATCTTTATATCAGATGGGTTTAGTACCACAAATAGCTTTATATCAGATGGGTTTATTACCACAAATATCTTTATATCAGATGGGTTTATTACCACAAATATATTTATATCAGATGGGTTTATTACCACAAATATATTTATATCAGATGGGTTTATTACCACAAATATCTTTATATCAGATGGGTTTATTACCACAAATATCTTTATCAGATGGGTTTATTACCACAAATATCTTTATATCAGATGGGTTTAGTACCACAAATATCTTTATATCAGATGGGTTTAGTACCACAAATATCTTTATATCAGATGGGTTTATTACCACAAATATCTTTATATCAGATGGGTTTATTACCACAAATATCTTTATATCAGATGGGTTTATTACCACAAATATCTTTATATCAGATGGGTTTATTACCACAAATATCTTTATATCAGATGGTTATTACCACAAATATCTGTATATCAGATGGGTTTATTACCACAAATATCTTTATATCAGATGGGTTTATTACCACAAATATCTTTATATCAGATGGGTTTATTACCACAAATATCTTTATATCAGATGGGTTTATTACCACAAATATCTTTATATCAGATGGGTTTATTACCACAAATATCTTTATATCAGATGGGTTTATTACCACAAATATCTTTATATCAGATAGGTTTATTACCACAAATATCTTTATATCAGATGGGTTTATTACCACAAATATCTTTATATCAGATGGGTTTAGTACCACAAATATCTTTATATCAGATGGGTTTATTACCACAAATATCTTTTATATCAGATGGGTTTATTACCACAAATATCTTTATATCAGATGGGTTTATTACCACAAATATCTTTATATCAGATGGGTTTATTACCACAAATATCTTTATATCAGATGGGTTTATTACCACAAATATCTTTATATCAGATGGGTTTATTACCACAAATATCTTTATATCAGATGGGTTTATTACCACAAATATCTTTATATCAGATAGGTTTATTACCACAAATATCTTTATATCAGATGGGTTTATTACCACAAATATCTTTATATCAGATGGGTTTATTACCACAAATATCTTTATATCAGATGGGTTTATTACCACAAATATCTGTATATCAGATGGGTTTGTTACCACAAATATCTTTATATCAGATGGGTTTATTACCACAAATATCTTTATATCAGATGGGTTTAGTACCACAAATATCTTTATATCAGATGGGTTTATTACCACAAATATCTTTATATCAGATCGGTTTATTACCACAAATATCTTTATATCAGATGGGCTTATTACCACAAATATCTTTATATCAGATGGGTTTATTACCACAAATATCTTTATATCAGATGGGTTTATTACCACAAATATCTTTATATCAGATGGGTTTTTTACCACAAATATATTTATATCAGATGGGTTTATTACCACAAATATCTTTATATCAGATGGGTTTATTACCACAAATATCTTTATATCAGATGGGTTTATTACCACAAATATCTTTATATCAGATGGGTTTATTACCACAAATATCTTTATCAGATGGGTTTATTACCACAAATATCTTTATATCAGATGGGTTTAGTACCACAAATATCTTTATATCAGATGGGTTTATTACCACAAATATCTTTATATCAGATGGGTTTATTACCACAAATATCTTTATATCAGATGGGTTTATTACCACAAATATCTTTATATCAGATGGGTTTATTACCACAAATATCTTTATATCAGATGGGTTTATTACCACAAATATCTTTATATCAGATGGGTTTAGTACCACAAATATCTTTATATCAGATGGGTTTATTGCCACAAATATCTTTATATCAGATGGGTTTATTACCACAAATATCTTTATATCAGATGGGTTTATTACCACAAATATCTTTATATCAGATGGGTTTAGTACCACAAATATCTTTATATCAGATGGGTTTATTACCACAAATATCTTTATATCAGATGGGTTTATTACCACAAATATCTTTATATCAGATGGGTTTAGTACCACAAATATCTTTATATCAGATGGGTTTATTACCACAAATATCTTTATATCAGATGGGTTTATTACCACAAATATAACATTCATCTGGTCGATTATGACAACCCCTTGCTTACCCATAGTTTTGAGAGCGTATGCGCCTACTCCACGTCACAGAGATTTTAATTTCTATCATATATAAAACACGAAATTAGTGTTGTATTACTAAATGAAGACACATAAGAATATCAAACAATTAAATGGGGCTCACGCTATAACGGCGCTTAGCGGTCTGTAACTCGACTGTCTTCATCAACACTAAGAAAGGTTTAAGGGGAGATTTCCACTTGTAGTGGGGCAGATAACTGGAATAATCGTTCATTTCTGGAAACAAGCACCAAAATTGGCACACATACTCCTTGGGGATTGGTCTTTTGATAAAACCCGTTAGCCACCTAAAAATTCAAGATGGCGGCCATTTTTCAAGATGGCCGCCATTGAATATACAGAAACATTGCATTTCGCAATAAAATCGCAAAGACTTGTCCTATTTGAATGATCTTGGTGTCAAATCATACATTTTTCACTATGTAGAAACCGAATTTGGAACCATGGACTTATTCACTAGCTTCCTTGTACCATAATATCAGTCCCGGAATCATAATTAGGGTAAAAAGTGCCCATATCATAGGCACCATCAGTCCGATATATTATTGGATGCACATGTAGGCAGTAGGCCTATACTTGTTTGTCACTTATTGTCTTGCTGCCTGGATGAGTATACTACAACGCTTCTAAACCTTGCATCTGCAGCTGCAGAGTGCCGTGCAGGTCAGACCAAAGCAGTAACATTTGCATCGACCGCAGCATTCCGACTTGCATCCACACTTGGTCAGCTGCTGGCAACTCTCTGCAATGGGTGGGAGCTCTGTCCAAACGATCTGCCACAGATCTCATTTCTTGGTCCAGCCCCAGTTGGCAGGAGTCTGCGTTTCTGGTTGACGTACTGTTGACTGACTCCAGATGCAGCCCGCCTGGTAGGCAGCATGCTTCACATGCTGATTCAGTGCTGCTCGGGTTGGAGGAATGGCTTCGTACGGCCTCTGCTTCCAAGCAAACATGTCCAACCTCGCATCATCGACACCTTCAGCTGTGCTGGATCTGTCGTACATCATGACCACGAACTTCTCCAAGGTCTCCAGGTCTTCATCATCAACTACCGGTGGGTACTGGCTGAGTTTTCTGAAGACACCGGAAGCCTCATCACAAACATCCCAGGTTTGCCAAGCAGACTTCTTCCCTTTGCCACGGAATGCTGAAACGACATCGCAGCCAGTGAAGGCATTGAAGAAGAGCATCCCTTTGCTCTTTTCTGCAAGAGTGCAACACAATTCATGTACAGGAACCCACCTCAGGTTCTGTCCTTGGCCAAAGGTAACCCACAACTGCTGCAGACCTAGCTCCTGAAGTGCCTGCAGAACACTGACTGCGATGACGACAACATCTGTGTCGCTGACTTTGACCATGATGACTTTGCTGCCTGCTTCTGTTGCATGCCTGGCATGCACAAAGATCCGTGTGTCAGCTTCTTCATGACTGCACGGTGCCACCCCAGCCAGATTGATAGTGCGGTTGCTGACAGCATCTTCTTCCTTGGTCACAATGACCACATTTGGTGTGGCCACACGTGCAATCTTATCAGCCAGAAAGTTGAACAGCTCGGCTTTGTTGTCATTTTCTCTCAGGAAGTTTCGCCAGTTTGAGGGAATTTTGCCCTTCCCTGTCACCCTGTGTCTCACCCCGCGTCCTCGCTTTGATCTAGTTTCAGCTTTCAGACTAGATGACCGGTAGACATCAAACACAATGTCTGTTCTCTTGTACTTGGTAGAGTATGCTTGTATTCTAGGAAGGACATCGAGCATTGCGTACTCTTCGAACGTCTTTGAACTCCGTGGGGGCAGACTGTTCACCAACGCTGCACCATCAATGATGATGGTGTCGGCGTCTGGCTCTGCCTCAGGGGTTGTAACTTGGCTCTGAAGAATGGTAGTGAGGTGGGATTTCGGACAGGTGTGGAGCTTTCCACCGTCACTGAGGGCAGCAGGATGTGACTGGTTCTCATGACGGAAGAACTCCTTCAAGTCACACTCTCTGCTCTGATATGATATGAACAGCTTGGAGAACAGTTGACAGTCTTCCTTCAGCACTTTTTGCTTTGAAGAGTCAACAGAGGCTGGTACCTGTCGGAAAAAGTCAACCCTGTTCTTCTTGATTGGTTCATAGAAGGTGGATTCTTGTTCCCCTTCCAGTCCCTTCATAAACTCCTGGAAACGGACCTTGCCTTTCTCAAGGTGTGTGCCAATCAGCTCGGCGGCAGTGTGGTGAGCAATATCCGTTGTATCAAGCGAAAGCAGGTCCCGACTCTCCTCCTCGAAAGGATTGCACATATCTGTCATGGCTTGTGAGAGCTTTTCTACTTTCTCAAGGAACACTCTTTGTGCTCGTTCTGTCTCCTCATGGTGGCTGGTGTGTTCAGTACCCTCTTTGGCCCCACATGCTGCCTCATACTGTGCAACCAAGTGGCTGACTTGAGGACCAGCTATCATCCATCTTCTCAGTGCTGATGGGTCTTCAGTCAGATAACAGATATAACAGATAATCACAGTATGATAATGATCTGTATTCAGTGAATCAAGGCCGAGGGGTTATCCTTTTACCACCTTGATCACAATCATGCACAATAAGGTATGGGATACGACTAGGTTCGGGAATACAAATATATGACCTACACCTAGCCCGATCGTTCATCCAGTATCATTTAAGTCCCGTGCGATCTGTACACCATCCAGGTAACTACATGCAACGCAATGTAAAGCCCCGTTACCCTTGGCTCGGCTCTCCCGCGCTGGCACACCCTGTCAATTCAGGCGCGACTATCTAACTAAACATCTATGTTAAACTACATGTAATCTACAGTAGCTAGCTGATGCGGGGCTTATTAGACAGCATTTGGAACACTAAACTAATTATTTAGCTACACTAAACTAATTATTCAGGTGATACTGAACCCGATGCTGAGTTTCACAGCAGCGGTGCCGCCAGTGTGCCCTGGCTGTGCGTTGACATCCGCTCTGTTGAGCTACTACTCTACACCTTCCGCTGCAAGTCTCTCAACGTCCCTCCCCCCCCCCCCCCCCCCCCACCACCGCATCGTGTCATGTCCAGTTTGGAAGCCTTGTACAGGAAGATGCTACACATACTAAACCTCTAACACTACTACGATATACACTACCATGCATTTTAGCCGAGTCAGACGTAACATGAACCTCTAATTTAGCAGAATATTAGGATTCCGGGACTGATATTATGGTACAAGGAAGCTAGTGAGTAAGTCCATGGTTCCAAATTCAGATTCTACATAGTGAAAAATGTATGATTTGACACCAAGATCATTCAAATAGGACAAGTCTGCGATTTTATTGCGAAATGCAATATTTATGTATATTCAATGGCGGCCATCTTGAAAAATGGCTGCCATCTTGAATTTTTAGGTGGCTAACGGGTCCTTTTCTCTCTTTCTCTGGCTTGTATCCATTCGGCCCCATGCAGCCAACTATTTTAAGACGTTTATCCCCATCTAGGTGTCGATTTCTTCCTGGCGAGCGATAGCGAGCCAACATTATATGAAGAAATCCGGCTTCGCCGGAGAAATTTTTCTATCGAAAAATGTACAAATTTAGCCTGCTGTCAAACAAAAATAAAAAATATGCTGGCTCGCTACCGCTCACCAGTAAACTATTGACACCTGGATGGGGATAAACGTCTTAAAACAGCAGGCTGAATGGGGCCAAATGGATACAAGCCAGAGCAAGATAGAAAAGGACAGAACAAAAATCAGGTCACCCCCCCCTTAAATTAAAGAACAATAAATACAAGAACGCTACGAAAACTCTTAAAGAAACACGGTAGTAATTTCGTGTTTGCCATTATCAAAACCAAAGTACTGTATGCAATAATAGCTATATATAAAATAGTCTTTTACCCTTTCTGTACCGGTGATGTACTTTCCATTATTTGGGGATAGAAAGGGACTTGATTGGCGCGACTTTGGCCTTTGTCATGACCAAATGGCTGCCTTCTGACCCAACAAGATACACAGCAGTTCCATATGCTATACTGCTGGCATCAACGAACTAATGCATGTAGGGATACAGGTATGATCGATGCAGTATGATACAGTATTCTAGCAACTAGTAGACGATTGTGTACAGCTTAGGAAGGACGTCTACTCATTAAAAGGCTACAGATAGACCATCTCAATTTATCCTTTTAGCTGCCATATATCTTTCCTAAGCTTCATAAAATCGTCTAAATATAGCTATAATATAATAAAAAAGACGTCGCCGGTACAGAAGGGGTTAAATATAAACAAAACGACCATAATCCTACGAAAACCTACCCAGAAACAAACGTAGGACCAAAACACGAGAAAAGAGAATCTATGTCTTGCCATTTGAGCTGATCAAAGGGCAAGAATCATTTATGGTATTTGTTAAGGGGAGGTTTCCACTTGAGGGATTTTTGTTCGAACTTCCTTCTCCCTCATGTTTAGCCCCATTGCTTTTGATATTTTAAGACGTTTGCCCCGTTAGTTTGGCTATTTTAATCACTTTCGCCCCATTTCTGTCAATTTTAAGACCTTTCAGCCATTTAGGTGTCGATTTTTTTCCTGGCGAGCGATAGCGAGCCTGTAACTTAAGAGAAATCGGCCTTCGGCCGGGAAATTTTTCTATCGAAAAATGTACATATTTATCTTGAAAGGGGGTCTAGGGGATGTAATTTTAAGTTTGATGGAAGTCTAAGCAACAAACTAGAAACCTCCCCTTAACACATTCCCCAGCAAATATGATTACTAGGAAAGCCTTTTTGTCAATATTAAGGGGAGGTTTTTAGTTTGGTCTCTAGACATCCATCAAGCTTAAGATTACACCCCCTTGAGCCCCTTTCAAGATAAATTTGTACATTTTTCGGTAGAAAAATGTCCCGGCTGAAAGCCGACACCTAATCGACACCTAAATTGCACGAAAGGTCTTAAAATTGACAGAAATGGGTTGAAAGTTCTTAAAATCATCAACATAATGGGGCGAACGTCTTAAAATTAGAAAAACAATGGGGCTAAACATGAGGGAGAAAGGAGTCAAGAAAAAACTCCCTCAAGTGGAAATCTCCCCTTAAGATGACGGCAGAGAGGATTTCGTAAATAAGAATGCCAAGGGGAGGTTTTTGTTATTTCTGGACCGCTATCCCTCTCATGTTTAGCCCCATTAGTATTTTTATATTTAAAGACATTCGCCTCAATAGTTGGGCGAGTTTGAAACCTTATTCCCTATTTATTTATATATATATATATATATATATATATATATATATATATATTTTTTTTTTTTTTTTTTTTTTAACAATCAGTACAAGTTAGACGTCAATTCTATCTAGGCGGGCGATAGCGAGCCTGTAATTTAGGAGGAATAGCTACTGTAAAATATACACATTCATCTGGAAATGGGGTCATGTTTTGTATATATATATATATATATATATATATATATATATATATATATATATATATATGTGTGTGTGTGTGTGTGTATTTATTTTGTATTTTTTATTTTTTTGGAGGAAACTAAGAACCTTCCCGTAAATTTTATGAAAGAAAAAAAAGAGCCCTTCATTCTACCTTGCGCCCGTCTTAAAGTCAGCAAAACAGATCACAGGGGAAGAAGAATTTATGATATTTGTTAACACATTCCCCCGCAGTGGAGTTTTCTTTTTTCTAGGCCCCCTTCTCCCTCATGTTTAGCCCCATTAGTTATGAGATTTTAAGACGTTCGCGCCATTAGTTTGCCGATTTTAAGGCCATTTGTGCCATTTAGGTGTCGATATTTTCCTGGCGAGCGGTAGCGACCCTGTAATTTAGGACGAACCGGACAAAATGTAGAAATTAGTATCATGGGGGTCTTGGGGGTAGGCTATTGTTTGTGTATATATATATATATATATATATATATATATATTTTTTTTTTTTTTTTTTTTTTTTTGTCAGACACCGTAATTCCCGAGAAAGGGTGGCCATGAATTAGGCGTTTGTCACGTCACGAATCGCTAGGTCAAGTTGCCCGGGCTTGACATCTACCAATAACATTTTGACAGTGCGGGCTCGATCCACCGACCCTTTGATCAGCAGCCGACGCTCTACTGACTATGCTACGAAGATACGAAATTAATATAATGCGTGGTGTTGTCATTTTCGTGCAATGTATTTTAGTTTGTCCCCTAGGCTAACAAAAACAGTTTCCCAGACTTCTTTCAAACTCAGAAATGCCCACCCAAACCCCCTGCAAGCTAAATTTGTACATTTTTCGATAGGAAGATGTGTCTCACAGCTGATTGTTTTTAAGATACAGGCTCGCTGTTGCTCGCCCAGAAAAAAATCGACACCTTAATGGAAGCGTCTTATTATCGCTAAGCTAATGGGGTATATATATATATATATATATATAAAATTTCAAAATAAAGCTATTAGATTAATCAATAACCCTGCAATCACACAGGACCTTCCTACATTATCCATACGAAGAAACGTTGCATCCCTTGCATTATTCTACAGATATTTTCACAGCAATTGTTCCGAGGAACTTGCTTCAATTGTGCCGCCTCTCCACATCTTTCCGCGTAGGGAACTTAGGGCAGGGGTGAGGTGAGAGCGCCCATGCATTTACACTTTCTCCTCCACAATGCAGAATTCTGCTTATAAGAATTCATTTATTCCCCAGAGCTACTACTCTTTGGAATATCCCACTTCCCTCGAATGGCTTTCCACAAACTTACAATCTGCAAATGTTTAAATCCAGTGGGTTACAAACATTTTTATGAATGGAGGAGTTTGCCTTTAGCACATGGATCCTTTTTTGTTTTATCTGTGGTTTTTTTTCCTTCCTCCGTTCATTGTCTCTTTAAAAAAAAATATATATATTATATATAGCATATATAGTATATATAAGTCTATATATATATATATATATATATATATATAATATAAATGTATGTATGTATGTATATACTCATACCCCATAGCTGGGGGTGGCCGACTCGAGGCAGAGCCCGAACAGAAACAACATTCAAAGTTCCAATTCTTAGGGTCCGGGACCACTTTCGCGTTCCTTCGCCCCTTTCTCTGTCTCGTCTAGTAGGTGAAGCCTACAAGGGGAGGAGGATTCCTAGCCCCCTGCCCCCTGATAGAAAAGTAGGGCAGTAAAAGATACAGACAGAAACGGCTAAGGTTGGGTAGAGGATGCCGAACCTCACTCTGGATAGGACCAGCCCTAACCAAACTAATGAAGCGAAACAAGGGAGAGCCAAAAAAAAAAAAAAAATTTCGGACCAAATAGGGTTAATGCTAGAACAGGGATCGGGCAAAAACTGCGAAAAATGCGTTAGTAATCAGAGAAGACACGGAATTCGACAGTTTCATGGCTAGCAAAACATGGGATTCGGTTATGAGTTTATTATTATTATTAATATTATTATTATTAGTAGTAGTAGTAGTTTTAATATTATTATCTTTTTTATATTTATTATTATTATTATTATTATTATTATTATTTTTATATTTATTATTATTATTATTATTATTATTATTATTATTTTTTTTTTTATTTATTATTATTATTATTATTATATTTAGTTATTATTAGTATTGTTATTATTATTAATTTATGGGTGTTATTATTATTATTATTTTTATTAATTATTATTATTATTATTTTTATTAATTATTATTATTTTTATATTTATTATTATTATTATTATTATTATTATTGTTATTATTATTTTAATATTTATTATTATTATTATTATTATTTGTATTATTATTATTATTATTATTTTTATTTTTAGCTGATGTCAAACAAGCGCTTTTTTCCTTAACCCCTTCTATACCGGCGAAGTCTTTTTATTTATATTCTAGCTATATTTTGAGGATTTAGTCCACTTAACGAAGGACCTTTTTTTTTTTTTTTTTTTTTTTTTTAAGAGACAATGAACGGAGGAAGGAAAAACACAGATAAAACAAAAAGGTCCATGTGCCTAAAGGCATCCTCCATTCATAAAATGTTTGTAACAACTGGATTTAAACATTTGTAGATTGTAATGTTTGTGGAAAGCAATTCGAGGGAAGTGAATTCCAAAGAGTAGTAGCTCTGGGATAAATGAATTCTGAATAAGCAGAAGTTCTGCATTGTGGAGGAGAAGTGTAAATTCATCGGCGCTCTCAGGCTGCCCTAGTTCTACGGGGAAAGATGTGGAGAGGCGGCACAATTGAAGCAAGTTCCTCGGAACAATTGGCTGTGAAAATATCTGTAGAATAATGCAAGGGATGCAACGTTTCTCGTAGGGATAATGTAGGAAGGTCCTGTGTGATTGCAGGGTTATTGATTAATCGTATTAGCTTTATTTGACTTTTGTCCAACTGCCTCAATTCCAAACACTCGCACTTCCACCCCACAAAGCGTGTGAACAGTAATCCATCTGACGGAACGCACATGACTTTTAGTATCATGAATATCACGGTGTGGCCAACTGCTCGTCCGTGAAGAATTCTCGAACTCTGTACAGGAGTCCCAGTTTTTTTAGAGGAATTCTTATTAGCAATGCTTCTAACATAATGTGTCCAGGCTCAATGTTAGTAGTTAATGTTACACCGAGAATGTCATACTAGGGGAAGTGGGAATATTTACATCATTAAAAAATATATGGGAGTCAGTGAAATTCTGTCGGTTAGAAAATTGAATGTACTTGGTTTTCTGTGCATTTGTTAATTGCTGGAGGCCCTTTTGAAACTGAATATATTTGTTTTTATTTCATGGATATAAGACATGGAATTTGGTTATGTGTGTGTTAGGGAAAAACAGTTCGGTCTATTATTGGATTTTGTTTTTATTATATACTGTATATGTTTTGTTTGTCTTTTGTTTTTTTTATTATATACTGTATATGTTTTGTTTGTCTTTTGTTTTTCTTGGGGATTAAGCCGATGTCACACGAGCGTTTTTTGTTTTGTTTTTCCTTACGGGAGCCCACCTCACTTTTTTTCTCTTTCTCTCCCTCTCTCTTTGGCTTGTATCCATTCGGTCCCATTCAGCCTACTGTTTTAAGACGTTTACCCCCATGCAGGTGTCAATATTTTCCTGGCGAGCGGTAGCGAGCCAGCATATATATATATTTTGTTTTTGTTTTGACAGCAAGCTAAATTTGTACATTTTTTTATAGAAACATTTCTCCGGCAAAGCCGGATTTCTCCATACAATGCTGGCTCGCTATCGCTCGCCAGGAAAAAATTGACACCTGGATGGGAGTAAACGTCTTAAAACAGTTGGCTGAATGGGGCCGAATGGATACAAGCCAAGGAGAGAGAGAAAAGGAGAGAAAGATTAAAACAACCGGTGACCCTTTGATGCGTCTTTCCTCATCAAAATATAATCGTCTAATGATGGCCAGAATAAACTGACCGAGCGTCATGATTCTCTGGGGGTTAACTTTCCTATAGGTTTTTTTTTAGACCTTTCACCCCATTTCTTTGTCAATAATAGGACCTTTCGTGCCATTTAGGTGTAATTTTGTTTCCTGGGAGCGATAGTGAGCCTGACATTTTTCTCGATGGGGGGGTCTAGGGGGTGTTATTTTTGTATGGGGAAGTAGTTGTTGTTGTTGTTGTTTTTGTTGTTATTTCTGGACCCTTTCTCCTTCATGTTTAGCCCAATTAGTCATGAGATTTTAAGACGTTCGCTCCATTAGTTTGGCGATTTTAAGGCCTCAGTTCGCCCTATCTAGGTGTCTACTTTTCCTGGCGAGCGATAGCGAGCCTGTAATTTAGGAGGAAATGGCCTTCGGCCGGGACATGTTACTACCGAAAAATGTACAAATTTATCTCGAAGGTGATCTGGGGGTGTATTTATTCAACTTGATGGAGATCTAGCGAGGAAACTATTAATTGTATGAATATATATGTACGGTCGCGCTAATAAGTCATGTCCCAGCTGTCATTACGTGTGCCTCGCTCTGTGCTGTATTATTGTCTGTCAGATGTTGAATAGGGTGGGTAAGTGTAGGAACAGGTTTGCATATATCTCACTCGATGTGAAGAAATGAAGCTTAGATTTTGCCGATACCAATTATTGATCAAAACATTCTTGGTGCCGAGACATGACTTATTAGCGCGACTGTACATCGACCAAATAATAATGACTACTATTATGCCAGAAATCATGATAAAAAACCTCTGTTCTCTAAACTGGCCTACCTATTCCCTGGCTGACTCTACCCAAATAGTTAATTATTAGCTCGATTACTCTAGTCTTGTTCGAGATGTAAATCTTAAGGGGAGATATCGACTTGAGGGATTTTTTTCTGGACCCCTTTCTCCCTCATGTTTAGCCCCATTGCTTTTGAGATTTTAAGACAGTCGCCCCATTAGTTTGGCGATTTTAAGAACTTTCGCCCCATTTCCGTCAATTTTAAGACCTTTCGTGCCATTTAGGTGTCGATTTTATCCTGGTGAGCGATAGCGACCCTGTTTTTTAAGAGGAACCGGCTCTCAGCCGGGACATTTTTCTACCGAAAAATTTACAAATTCATCTTGAAAGGGGCTCAAGGGGGTGTAATCTTAAACTTGACGGATATCTAGAGACCAAACTAAAAACCTCCCCTTAAAGGTGGGGGTGCATGGGTTGAGATAAACATGGAATAATAATCACCAACCTGCGCATAATTATCTTGAAAAATGCAATGGCACTGACATAATTATTTACAATGGTATAAAGAATTTTGTGGATCATCTACACCAGACCTGTGACGTCATAGTGACGTCACACCAGTATCCTCATCGTGGACTGGATGGTGGACTTACACTCCTATGACGTCACAGGTCCGGTTTAGACGATCCACAAAATCCTGTATACCATTGTTAATAATTATTTCGGTGCCATTGCATTTTGCAAGGTAATTATGTGTAGGCTGGCGATAATTGTTCCATGTTTATCTCAACCCATGCACCCCCACCTTTAAAGGAGCTCAGACGGTATTATGCAGCATAATTTACTGGTTCGGCTCAATGGTTTAAGGAAGGGGTTTAGTTTGCTCTCTAAGCCTCTGTCAAACTTAAAAATCCCCCCCTCCCCCCCCCGTCCGATATAAATGTGTACATTTTTCGGTAGAAAAATGTCCCGGCCTAAGGCCGATTCGTCGTAAAATACAGGCTCGGTATCACTCGCTAGGAAAAAAATCGACAACTAAATGGCACGAAAGGCCTTAATATTGGTAAATAAATGGGACAAAAGGTCTGAAAAACGCTAAACTAATAGGGCGATTGTCTTAAAATCTCATAACTAATGGGACTAAACACGAGGGAGAAAGGGGACCAGAAAAACGACCGTCTGCCCTTAACGAGAACTTTTCATCTAGACAAACAATACACAGACACAAACCTGTCACCGATTTCATATACTGATTCACAGAGTTGGCTGACAAATGTGTATTCATAAATCCTGTGAGTGTGTGTGTGTGTGTGTGTGTGTGTGTGTGTGTGTGTGTGTGTGTGTGTAGTGGGTGTATGTGTGTGTGTGTGTGTGTGTGATGTGTGTGTGTGTGTGTTTCGACGCAGTATCCCCCTCGAATACAGGCAGCTTTGCATTTTGACTCCTTCATACACACATAGAAACAAACATTAGGGAAGGGTCAGCCAGGGAATAGGTATGGACATTGTACAGCCCATTTGCTCTAGCCCTTTTGAGTTATAGAGGTTAGGGTTTAGGATTTCTGGCCTACCTATTTGGAACAGGGTATAGTCCACTGCTGTA
Organism: Paralithodes platypus; assembly: GCA_032716605.1. Lineage (NCBI taxonomy): Eukaryota > Metazoa > Arthropoda > Malacostraca > Decapoda > Lithodidae > Paralithodes > Paralithodes platypus. Next base: position 60,382,132 of record CM064512.1, on the reverse strand, counting down.
TGGCCATAATTGAGGTCACTATAGTCAGTTTGATTTCTGCTGACGGTAGATGGCCATTTCTGCTGACGGTAGATGGCCATTTCTGCTGACGGTAGATGGCCATTTCTGCTGACGGTAGATGGCCATTTCTGCTGACGGTAGATGGCCATTTCTGCTGACGGTAGATGGCCATTTCTGCTGACGGTAGATGGCCATTTCTGCTGACGGTAGATGGCCATTTCTGCTGACGGTAGATGGCCATTTCTGCTGACGGTAGATGGCCATTTCCTCCTTTTGATTACTCGGCTGTTAGGTTTATTTTGTACCGAAATATATTGTTCATTGTACAAATTTGGCTTTTATATGATACAGACAAGAAAAACAATTGGGCTCTTTACCCAAGCGAATCGCCTTCTTGCAATCAATGTTATCAAATGCAGTAATTGCACATCTCTGATGCATAAGAAAATGCAACTTGATATCGTGCAGAGAGTAGGAGAGGTTAAGGATACGACTCGGTCATAACATCTTAAGGGGAGATGGGTTGCATTTCTGGTCCCCCTTCTTCCTCATGTTTAGCCCCTTTAGTTTTCAGATGCTATGACGTTCCGCCCATTAATTTGGTGATTTTAAGACCATTCGCCCCATTTTTGTTGTCAATATAAAGACTATTCGTGTCTTTTAGGTATCGACTTTTCCTGGCAAGCGGTAGCGAGCCTGTAATTTTAGAGGAATCGGCCTGCGGCCGTGACATTTTTTCTACCGAAAAATGTACAAAGTTATTACGATGGGAGGTCTAGGGGATTTTTTTTTTTTTTTTTTTTTTTAATGGAAGTCTTAGCGAGGAAACTGAAATATATAAATAAATGAATAAATAGACCAAAATACAGTATATATATATCCTACCTAAATGTCCAAGAGTTTAGGTCTATTTATTTGGAATAGGGCAAAACAACCCTAACATCGTGCAGAGGCTATATAGGAAAGGTCAAGGATACAATAATTCAGTATAATAAATTGACTCAGATATATCGATGCCAATATCTCCAACCCAGAATTACGGGTCGAACTTCCACATAAATTGAATTACTACCTTGGGAGTCAAAATATTTTCCTAGTATTTTTGTGGCACGCGATTTGTGTCGGTAATGAGTTACGTAATGTTAAGGGGAGATTTCCACTTGAGGGATTTTTTTTTTCTTAACTCCTTTCTCCCTCATGTTTAGCCCAATTGCTTTTGATATTATAAAACGTTCGCCCCGTTAGTTTGGCGATTTTAAGAACTTTCACCCCATTTTAAGACCTTTCGTGCCATTCAGGTGTCGATGTTATCCTGGCGAGCGATAGCGAGCCTGTAATTTAAGAGGAAACGGCCTTCGGCCGGGACATTTTTCTACCGAAAAATGTACAAATTTATCTTGAAAGGGACTCAAGGGGGTGTTTTTTTAAGCTTGATGGAGGTCTAGGGAACAAACTAAATACCTCCCCTTAAGGTGGGAGGGTTGAGTTTTTGGTCAATGTATTTTTATATTATTATAGTTGTCTAGTTTCCTCGCTAGACCTCCATCAAGCTTAAAAAAAAAAAAAAAAAACCTAGACCCCCTTTCAAGATAAATTTGTACGTTTTTCTATACACAAATGTCCCGGCCTTCAACAATTACAGGCTCGCTATAGCTCGACACCTAAATGACACGAAAGGTCTTAATATTGAATAAGAAATGGGATAAAAGGTCTAACAATCCCCAAACTAATGGGCCGAACGTCTTAAGCTCTCAAAACTAATATGCTAAACACGAGGGAGAAGGGGAGGCAGAAAAACCAACCATTCCCCCTTAACCCCTTCAGACACATATGGCGTAGAGGTTGCCAGATTAGCAATAAGAAATAGAGTTCTCTCACTCGTATAATTACCTCTCCAACATTAGTTTTCTGCCCACAACTAACTCAAAGACAACTGCAGAGGTTGAAGTAACTAAACTAAAGGTTTATAAATACCCCTGATGGTAACAAAGGCTTAAAGTATCCCCAATAGGTCAACACGCTAACTCAAAGACAACTGCAGAGGTTGAAGTAACTAAACTAAAGGTTTATAAATACCCCTGATGGTAACAAAGGCTTTAAAGTATCCCCAATAGGCTCAACACAGCTAACTCAAAGACAACTGCAGAGGTTGAAGTAACTAAACTAAAGGTTTCTAAATACCCCTGATGGTAACAAGGCTTTAAAGTATCCCCAATAGGCTCAACACAGCTAACTCAAAGACAACTGCAGAGGTTGAAGTAACTAAACTAAAGTAAAACCCTGATGGTAACAAGGCTTTAAAGTCCCAATAGGCTCAACACAGCTAACTCAAAGACAACTGCAGAGGTTGAAGTCAAAGACAACTGCAGAGTTGAGTAACTAACTAAAGGTTTCTAAATACCCCTGATGGTAACAAAGGCTTTAAAGTATCCCCAATAGGCTCAACACAGCTAACTCAAAGACAACTGCAGAGGTTGAAGTAACTAAACTAAGGTTTCTTTAATACGGAAATATGTATACTTGTGTTACTAATGAATTATGTGAACTCAAGGAGCTGAGACAGGGAGCTTCTTGCTCTGTATAGAGGCACAGTATTGTGTATTGTTCGCATGTGTGGGGAGGTTCCACCCATACATCACTTCTGGAAAGAGTAGAGTCCAAAGCATTTCGTCTCATCAACTCACTTCCTCTTACTAGTTTCCTACATTCTCTTTCTACACGCCGCAATGTTGCATCTCTTTCACTCTTCTATCGCTATTACATCAGTGTTCTTAATTCAGAGCTCTCTCAGTGTATACCCCTTCCTTGCGGCGAGTGCCAGGCACCCGCCTTTCAACACAGTCCCACTCCTATTCTGTCCAGCTCTCCGACCCAAGAATTAGCCAATTTTCTCAGTCTTTCTTCTACTCAACTAGTGAAATATGGAACTCTCTCCCTCAATCTTCTTTCCTTCATCTTATGACTTCACCTGCTTTGAACTTCGTGTGTCCAAGAATTTTGACCAAAACGTCCCTTGAATTGGGCTCTCAGTCACTCTTTTGAATCTGGGGAGACACTCGTTACAGACATCCTGCCTTTTGTCTCCTTCATACACATAGAAGACAATAAAAGTCATTAAGGGGGAATGGTTAGTTTTTCTGGCTCCTGTTTTAGTCTTGTAAGTAAACTCCTATAAGCTATACGGTGATTACTTCTTCTAGACTTAGTAGGTTCATTAAGGGGAGATTTCCACTTGAGGGATTTTTTTCTGGACTCCTTTCTCCCTCATGTTTAGCCCCATTGTTTTTCTAATTTTAAGACGTTCGCCCCATTATTTTGACGATTTTAAGAACTTTCGACCCATTTCTGTCAATTTTAAGACCTTCCGTGCCATTTAGGTGCCGATTTTATCCTGGCGAGCGATAGCGAGCTTGTTATTTAAGAGGAACCGGCTTTCAGCCGGGAAATTTTTCTACCGAAAAATGTACAAATTTATCTTGAAATGGGCTCAAGGGGGTGTAATCTTAAGCTTGATGGATATCTAGAGACCAAACTAAAAAAAAAAATTAAAGATAAGAACTATCTCTCTCTCTCTCTCTCTCTCTCTCTCTCTCTCTCTCTCTCTCTCTCTCTCTGTGAAGGTGTGCATGCCTTTTCCTTTCCATTTCTAACTATACTATAAATTCCTTCAGGCGATTTCCAAGACCTACAAAGTTATTCACTTCTAACTGTTTTCATGTACGGCAAATTGCCGGAGGTAGCGGAGGGTGGGGAGAGAGCCTTCATCATTGCTATCCTTTCCTTCCACTTTCTCTTAGGATTGCTATCTCTACTAGGATTAAGTCCTGGCCACCTCGCAGGGATCGTAAAATCTGTGTAGACAGTGTATCTATGTAAATATATGTAACTATCTCTCTCAAAATACATCATTGGGTATGATTGATGCAGCCACAAGTCTCCAGACCTGGAATTATTACTATGGTCTGATTGATTACTGAGAGAGAGAGAGAGAGAGAGAGAGAGAGAGGGAGAGAGATAAATACATATATATATATATATTGATAGGTATAGGTAGATAGATAGATATAGATAAATAGATAGATAGATATACATACATAGATAGATACACATAGATAGATAGATAGGTAGATATTTAGATAGATAGATAAATAGATATATAGACAAATACATAAATATTGATAGATAAATATATAGATAGAGAACATGAAGTTAGATAGATAGATAGAGATTAATATAATTAAGTTAGAAAGGAAGATGATGCTAACCTATCATTAAGTAGAGATTTTTATATATTTGTTTATTTATGTATTTTTATTTACCACTATTAAGACCTTTCGTTCCTTATATTTGTCGATTATTTCTTGGCGAGCGATAGCGAGCCTGTAATTTACTAGGAAACGGCCTTCGGTGGAATGTTCTCAAAGGAGGGTCAAGAGGGTGTTTTTATTAATAAGAGGAGGCTGAACCTTTGACCCCCAAGTCAGCCTGTATAAGAGATTGTGTTTCTGGCATTATACCATCTTATTACCAATGGAAATACTAAGACTCGCTTAAAAAATCAGCTCTCTATGTGCGCGCGCGAGCGAGCGCAAAATTTCATTGCACTATTTGTAAAATCATCTAGTCACTCAAAATTGTTCAAATTTCCCGCAATTTTTGCATGGCGTATCCTACAAGCATCCCCTACAACGTAGCATTTTCGTTTACTCCTATTGAATAATAGAAGGTGCTGAAAAAAATATATTATATAATTATTTTTGGGATACAGCTGATTTTGACACCAAAATTGGTCAAAACTCGGATTTGTTCGGCAAAACGGCCATTATCTAAACGTACAAGCGTTCCTATATACCCATATTTATAGTGTTTAGAAGGGAAATGAATTTGAGCAATACTAAAAAATATAGATGCACTCGTAAGTGCCAATATATGATCGCTGGCCACTGAAATTCTTAGATTTTCAGCCAACTAAATCCAATTTGGGGGAGATAGATTAGTTAGGCCTCCTTAGAAAACATTTTCTAGGACGCCGCACTCATAGAGGATGGAGTTTTTATGACAAACTAAATTAAAAGTTCTTGAGTAACAAGACTTGACTAATAATTTCACACCAATTTTTACCAAAATCCATGATATTGGGGCCCCCAGAGGGGGGTGCTAGGGATGTCATATGGGTGTTTATGCCCTCATATGATCATTTCTATTGCTTACAGAAGCCCTTTAGACAAAAGATACAATTTTTTTTATTTTGGTGGCTGAAAGCAAAACAAATTGTGGGCGAACCCCCGCCCCGGGGGGTTATGGATGCGATATGTTTTTTTGTTCCCTCCTATGCTATTCTCCTATGTTGAAAGAAGCATTATAGAACAAGAACAACAAAAATTGAAATTTTGATTTCTGGGCTCAGCTGAGGTTCAGCCTCTTTAAGCTTAATGAAAATCCAGAGAGCAAACTAAAATATAGTATATATATCAACTATCTATCTATCTATCTATCTATATGCTCAGGCCCAATCCCCATTTTGGGGGTAGCCGACTCAAGACAGAGCAAGAACAGGGAAACACAAAAACAACATAAAACAACGAATAAACACAGATAAAATGCACCAACTCACACACATCCAGGTCACCCAGGAGAAGACCCAGAGACCAGGGTCACCAAGGTCGCTCCAGCACTCCCCCCGGCCCCCGACCACCCGGAGAGGTTCCGATCTCGGCAGGCAGACATGCAGCGGAGCCAAAGCCACACGCCCTCCCACCACACTTCCAGGCGCACCCTTCATATTAATCGTCTCCCCGGGCCAGGCGCCTGATGGACTATTATCTAGTCCAACTTGCGCCCGACCCCTTACTCCAAATGATCACGTGTTCGCTCAACTATTCACAAGCATTCTCCATTCACTCCTGTCCACCACCACTTCCCCTGCCTGATCTATAGTCATTTCTCTATCATCCAAAGCTTTTCTTACACAGTCTCTCCATCTCAATGGGGGTCTTCCTGCCCTTCTATCTCCCCTTGTACCTGACTCACATATTCTCTGTGTAAGCCTTTCATCTCCCATTCGTTCTACATGACCATACCAGCTCAGCACCCTTCTGTCCACTCTGGCTGACAAATGTTCCTGCTGCCCCACTCTCCTATGTATCTCTTCATTCCTCAATCTTTCTCTACGAGTAACTCCACACATACTCCTCAAGCAGCTCATCTCCATCACATCCAGCCCTCTTTTCTCCTTTTTCTTCAGAGCCCATGTCTCAGCCCCATACACTACTGTTGGCACAACAATTCCTTGATACAGTGCACTTTTTACTTTCACTCCGAGATTTCTCGTCTTCCACATACTTCCCATTGCTCCGAAAACCTTCCTTCCTTCACACACTCTCTGTTTCACCTCCACTTCCACACCTCCACTCCTGCTTATCGTTCCTCCTAGATATTTAAAACACTCCACTTGTTCCAATATTTCCCCATCCAGCCTCACATCTAGATTCACCCTATGCTCTCCCCTATTACACACCATTACTTTACTTTTATTGAAGTTCAACTTCAGTTTCCTGCTTTCACAAACCACACCAAACTCTTTGACTGCCCGCTGCAGTTTCTCATCAGAATCCGCCACCAATGCTGTGTCATCAGCGAACAGCAACTGATTCAACTCCCAATCTCTACCATTCTTTCCTACTAAACCCAATCCTCTTCCCATAGTTCTCCTTTTCACCTCCCTCACCACACCATCCATAAACATATTAAACAGCCATGGTGACATTACACAACCCTGTCGCAAACCTACCTTTACCTCAAACCATTCACTCAACTCACCATTTCCTACTCTCACACATGCTCTGCTCCTTTCATAAAAACTCTTAACTGCTTCTAACAAATTTCCTCCTATTTCATAAATCCTTAACACCTTCCACATTGCTTCACGGTCCACACGATCACACGCTTTTTCCAAGTCCATAAAAGCCCAAAATATCTCCTTATGCTTCTCTAAATACTTCTCACATAACTGTCTTACTGCAAACATCTGATCCACGCACCCTCTTCCCCTCCTAAAACCGCACTGTTCTTCTCCTATTGCAACTTCTGTACACTTTATTATCCTCTCTATCAACACCCTGCCATACAGCTTTCCCACCACTGATAATAAACTAATACCTTTATAACTTGAACACTCCTGCCGATCTCCCTTCCCCTTGTACAACGGCACAATACATGCACTCTTCCAGTCTATTGGTACCATTGACACAGCAAAGCACACATTGAAAAGTCTCACCAACCAATCTATTAACACATCTCCACCCTTCTTTATACACTCCACAGCAATACCATCCAAACCTTCTGATTTTCCCACTCTCATTTGTTTCACTGCTTCTTTCACCTCATTTTCCTCAATCCTTTCATTCATTCCCTGCCACCTGGGTGGCCTGGGTAACCTATCTCCATCCACCTCTGCTTCCATCACTGCTTCTCTTCCATCTCTTGTATTTAACAAAGATTCAAAATACTCGGCATATCTTTTCCTCACTTCAACTGGTTCCACTAGTAATTCTTCATTTGCATCTTTCACTGACTCTTCCCTCTTTTGTCCTCCTTTCCTTACTTTATTTACCTCCTTCCAGAACATCTTCTTTCGTTCTTCAAAATTCTCACTCAACCTTAGACCCCACCTTTCGTTTGCATCTTTTTTCACTTCTCTAATTTTCCGTTTTGCCTCTCTCCTTTTCTCCTTGTACCTCTCCCATACCTCAACACTACCATCCTGTAAAACCCTCTCAAAACACTGTCTCTTCTCCTCAACTGCCTTTCTCACCGTATCATTCCACCACTCTCTTCCCTTCCTGATACCTCTGCCTCCTACTTTCCTTTTGCCGCATACTACCTCTGCACTTGCTTTCACTCCTTCCTTAAACTGTTGCCATTCAACCTCTACTTCTCTCTCTCTTCCATCTCTCTCACTTCCATCCACTTTTCATATATCATAACCCCCCTTAAAGCGAAAATAAGTTAATATAAACTGTACACCAATAAGATACATTGGGGGAGAGGGAGAAAGGAGTTTCGTTCTAAGGGGTGACTTGAGGCCATAGAGAGAGAGAGAGAGAGAGTTACATACTGTATAGGTATACAGACCACACAAACTTTACAGTCCTTACTTGGTAGTCTGGCCCTAAATCTAAAAAAAAAAAAAGTAAATGCAACAGACTTTAAGATAGAGGCAAGAGAGAGGGAGTACAAAGGAAAAGAAGCAACAACAGAATTACTGATCCTTACACGGCTGATTGTATGTAAACTACAGATCCTATGTGAAAATTGGAAAGTCTAGCACAGTATACAGTACAGTGATGCTATTCGTTTGTTATCACAGTTAATCAATACGATGTTTGAATGTTTGGACTGTACTACACTTAATGACACTACTACTTAGTCCATTCTATATGTTTAACACTCAATTAAAAAAAAATACTTCGCCTCGTGCGAGTGAAAAAGAAGAAAGTGTGTGTGTGTGTGTGTGTGTGCACACAGTGGCGTAGCTAAGGGGGGGGGGGGGCTGTTTGAAATCGCCCCCCGGGCCTCCAAGAGAAGGGGGCCCCCAAATGGATCTGAAAATAATATTAATTATACTTATAGTATATACTGTATATATAAGTAATATTAATTATACTTATAGTATATACTGTATATATAAGTAATATTAATAATGAGTAAAATAAACACCATGTGTGTTTTCTGATTTAACCTCTTTCTTTTCTTCTATACTGCGACGTCATGGGTATTTAAAATTAGAAAAATAACGATCACTCCATCAGTATTGATTTGGCGGTGCAAGGGGAAACATCGTCGCTCTCGCTCCTAGCCTCCTACCCGCCACTTGCTTAGGACACACTGCCTATAGGTAGGCCTGATCATTATACTTTATATACATTACAAAATAGCACTATTGAGTTTGACAGTTGGTTAATATACTGTGTTTTTCGTAAGCATGTGTAAAGGAATAATAACATATAGCCTAATTTGACAACAAGAAACATGGTGATTGTTAGTAAGTTGAGTGTATAATCGAAGATTAGGCCTACATACAATTATATATGAATATATGAACCAAAAATTTCGGTAATATTTTCTTTTTCGTGAACTGTAATGGTCAAATCGATAGCTATATTTCATAGATAACCTATGTACTTAACCTTGTGAGAAAGTTGAGTGGTATGAAGATATTTGTAGAGTAGGCTAAACTTCTAAAGTGCTAAATTTTTAGGCCTTGAAATTTGAAGGCCTATGTTTTGGTCTCATATTTTTTTCTCGAACTGTAGGGGGCCTAACATAGCCTATACAATGTTTATGGTCTTACTAAACCTTAGCTTTATCGTGAAAAAGATGCATAGTCGTTTAATATTAGTCAATTAAGTATGGGTGCAATACATCAGCTAAAATAGAGCATAGCGAGGCAACATTAACACCTTATTGGCGGGCTAGGCGGTCTAGCGGACCGTAGCGCCCAGCGGGGTGTTTTTACCCTAAATAGGGTTGTTTACGTGATCATTTTCATGCATAAATAAGACCCAGAGCGTAAAACAAGTATCTATCCCTGAAAGGGTGTAAACAGAGCTTTCCAATGACACCCGAACCATCCTTGTACACCGCTGGTTCTCTTGCAACGATCGTGCAACACGAGTGCAAAAACCCTGTAATTAGGTAATTTCCCTACATAATTCCCTGTGTAGCGAGTGAGAGAGGGGAGGGAAGGGTGGGAGTCACCTCAGTTGGTCCACCGCGGTGGTCGTGAGCGGTCATACAGTTGCTAGGCTCCTCACACCGCTCAGCTCTCTCTCTCAGCAACATTACGTGCTGAAAATGACGCACGACATAAGTTGTGAACCGCCACTTAGTCCAAATTTATTTCACACGACATAAGTTGCACGCCGACAGTTAGGGGTTAATGGTGTAGAGTGTAGGCTACCTTGGTTAGGCTATGAGCACTATGACTCATTCTTTCAAATTTAGACTCTGGAGCACTTTTATTTATGCTACCATACGCCTTCCATATATAGGCTATGGTGGCTGTACATATCAAGCCCAGGAACTGTGAAATAAGAAGGAACACAGTTGTGAGCATTGAATACTCATTTGTAGGTTAATCTAGCCCTTTGGCTAGAGATTTCAGAGGCTGAGAGAGCATTTGGGGCGCTTTGGATTCCTTCTTCAAACCGATCTTCTTATGAAGTCTATGGATGAGGAATCTCTACAAAAACATAGTGCTGACTTTGCCTCCTTCTATGATGATGTGCAACCCATATAACTTTTTAATGACATCATAGATGCACGTGTGCTTTTCTTCAACAAACAAGTACCAACAGCACCAGAAGATATTTTGAAGAAATTAGCTGCATACGGCAATGATGTCTGTCCCAGCCTTGCAACTGCAATCAGAATTTTGCTCACTCTAACAACCTCCATTGCATCCTGTTAAAGAAGCTTCTCAAAACTGAAGTTAGTGAAAAACTATCTACGGACCACAATGGAGCAAGACAGGCTCAGCAGCTTGGTTTTGATGTCAGTGGAGTCGGACCTCTTAGATAAAATAGAAATCAATGAAGTGATAGACGATTTTGCTGCAAAGAAGGCACGACGAAAGTTGTAGGTAGGATGAAAATGATCACAAAATGCTCTATATACTTCAAAGTATTAAGTCAAAGTTAAAAATTAAGATTTCCTTTTTTTTTCTTTTTTTTTATAACCTAGCAGAGATAATAATGCCTAAACATTCTCTGTTTAGGAAATGGCATTTGTAGGAAGAAAATTCTCAACCCCATTATTGTTTATCGAGTTTAACTAGAATTCTTTATTTATAAATGTATATTTAACCAAATGTTAAACATTATTTCAATCCTTAATCACTTATCATTTTTATAACCTTTTTATAATTTACTCACCAAAAATATGAATAAATAGCTAAAGTTAGTATAGGCCTACATACTGCATAGACAAAAATATATTTTTATTTTGTTTTTAACCTCAGGAAAGTACGTTTAGGGTTTTAGAAGATGGTTATAGCCTATATGTTTTACAGTATTGTACCATCCATTGTACATGTATTCCTAATCCATTAGACAACGGTGATATAATAATTAATTGTATATTAAATTATTACCAGTACCCCACTATTGAGTCATGGATATCGTCAAAATGCACCTAGGTAGCATTATTATGCTACCAGCTGATTAGGCTCGCTTCGCTCGCCACCCCCACCCCCTTCTATAATAAGCAAACCATGGAGGGGGCCCCTCCAGGCACCAAGCCCCCTGGGCCTCCAAATCTCTAGCTACGCCCCTGTGTGTGCGTGTGTGTGTGTGCGTGCGTGTGTGTGCGTGTGTGTGTGTGCGTGTGTGACACACACACTTTGCTACACCTACTCACACTCACACAAACAGAAACCATATGTATAACGCTCTCTCACACACTCTCTCTCTCTCTCTCTCTCTCTCTCTCTCTCTCTCTCTCTCTCTCTCTCTCTCTCTCTCTCTCTCTCTCTCTCTCTCTCTCTCTCTCACACACAGCATAGGAGAAATTGCCACCTACTAGTAAGCATATCAACAAAACAAATCATTATATAACTATTTTGTATTATATTAACCCCTTGAGGAATATGAAGTGTTTTGAAAGTAAATTAGTATGAATGAATTACGAGTGTGGTTTCGTTTAATTACCAGTTGACTAATCAGATGAGTTAACCACTGCATAAGAAACTATACTCGTAATACAATCATGGGCATTATATTTCCATGTATAAGATCACGGAGAGGAACAGAACTTATGTGGCCGACTGTACATTACCCTTTGCAAGATAGACGCATTTCTGTGTGTGTGTGTTTTTATTAGACAATTACATTCAGATTAAGTAGGGTATTTGGAAGTCAGAGGGTTAATTGAGATCATCTTTACCATTTTAATAACCACATATCCTTCCTAAGCTGTGTAATATCGTGTTATTTATATTATTCATAATACCTATATTGTAGATTTACTAATGTATATACCTTTTCTTTGATTACAGGTGAGTTATATTGGATGACTGTTTGGGAGAGAGAAAAGGTCAGTTGTATGATATATTATTTAGTAATTATTATCATTATTATTATAAATTATTGTTATTATTTATAATATATATTGTTGATGTTATTATTATTATTATTATTATTATTATTATTATTATTATTATTATTGTTATTGTTACCATTATTATTACTATTATTATTATTATTATTATTATTATTATTATTATTGTTATTGTTACCATTATTATTACTATTATTATTATTATTATTATTATTATTATTATTATTACTATTATTCTCGTTGGTGTTCTTGTTATTGTTGCAGTAGTTTTATAATAAAGCGTATAGGCCTATTTAGAGGAAAAATTATTGGGGAAAAACATTTAACCCTTTGAGTACCAGCGACGAGGGTTATATTGTATTCTAGCTATATTCAGACGATATTATGCAGCTTAGGAAGGATCTGTGATAGTTAAAATGGGTTGGTTGAGATAGTTTGAAGTCTTATTATTACTAGAGGTCCTTCCTAAGCTGAATAAAATCGTCCAATAGTTGCTGAAATATGCACAAAAAGACGTCGCTGGTACTGTAAGGGTTAAGGGGACATTTTCTTGCTGGAGCTCCTCCTCCATCACATTTAGCGCGATTTGTTTTGAGATTTTAAGACGTTCGACCCATTAATTTAGCGATTTTAAGACCTATTGCCCCATTTACGTCAATTTTAAGACCTTTCGTGCCATTTGGGTGTCTATTTTTTCCTGGAGAGCGATCGCATCCTTGAAATTTATGAATACAACTATATAATTAAGTAACTAAACTAGTCAAAGAATTGAGTAAAAACTTAACCGTTTAGGAAAAGAAGTCCGGCAGAACTAACAAAAGCAAATACAATCAAATAGAACAAAGACTTACATACAATATAAACATGCACCCTGAAGTAACACAGTGAACAGTGTAAGGAATTATGTAGAGAGAGAGAGAGAGTGAGTGGGAGAGAGAGAGAGAGAGAGTGGGAGAGTGAGAGAGAGAGAGTGAGAGTGGGAGAGAGAGAGAGTGTGTGGGAGAGAGAGAGATAGAGAGTGTGTGGGAGAGTGAGAGAGAGAGAGAGAGAGTGGGAGAGAGAGAGAGAGAGTGGGGGAGAGAGAGAGAGAGAGAGAGTGTGGGAGAGTGAGAGAGAGAGAGAGAGAGTGTGTGGGAGAGAGAGAGAGTGTGTGTGGGAGAGTGAGAGAGAGTACAAAGGAAATCAAGCAACAACAGATCTAGTCACTCTCTAGGTTGCTTGTCCTCCAAAACACTGAGGATCAAGTGTTCAAACAGTGGTTTAGAGTGGGTAAGGGAACATTGGAAAGGGAATTACTGCCCTGGAACTAATGTCCGTGGCAGGATTAGGAAGTTAGTAGGGGACAGATGGGTTAGTAACTGAGGAGGGGATTAAAAAAGTTATTCATTTACAAACGCAGTCAGTCGCGGGTTTGATGCGAGATATTTGTCTAGGCGGAGTTTAAATGAATCAACGGTGATGCAGTCTATAACGTTTCGGGGAAGCCCATTCCACAAGTTGACAACTCGATTGAAGAAGAAATTCTTAGATTCGTGGGAGTTAAAATATTTACCAATAATTTTGCAACCGTTTCCCCGCGTGTAATTAGATTGGTCAATAGTGAAGTACTTACTACAGTTCATATTGTTGATGCCTTTGATGATTTTGAACACTTGAATTAAGTCACCTCTTAATCTGCGCTGGGTTAAAGGAAATAGATTTAATTCTCTAAGACGGTCTTCGTATGGTTTGTTCTTTAGGCTAGGTATCATTTTGGTAACTCTACGTTGAACTCGTTCTAGCTTGTTTATATCTTTGTGGTAATAAGGGCACCAGGATTGAACGCAGTATTCCAGAAGAGGGCGGACTAAGGAATTGTAAAGGGTTAGGATAACGTCTTTGGATTTATGCTCAAATGACCTGCCTATAAAGCCAATTATTTTGTTTGCCTTCTTAACAACTTCTGAACATTGTTGACTCGGTTTTAGGTTACTCGATATTGTTACTCCCAGATCGGTTTCTCTGTTTACATTCTTAAGCTGAGTGCCATTCATCGAATAGTTTGCTTTCTCATTTAGGTATCCGATATGTAGTACTTTACATTTATCCGCATTGAAACTCATTTGCCAAATTTGGGCCCAACATGACAATTTATCTAGATTGTGTTGCATATCGTCAACTTGATCTTTTGAGAGTACGCTATTTGCAATTTTTGTATTGTCAGCAAATGTTGAGATTGTACAGGTGATACCCTCATCTATGTCGTTGATGTAAATTAGAAAGAGAATTGGTCCTAGTACCGATCCCTGGGTACCCCGCTACTTACATTGGTCCATTTAGATGCCTTACCGTTTATGACTACTCTTTGCTTTCTGTCGCTGAGCCAATTTTCTATCCATTTCAACACACCGTTGTGTATTCCATGCGCTTTTAGTTTTAGCAGTAAACGTTTGTGGGGAACTTTGTCAAAGGCCTTTTGAAAATCAAGGTATATAATATCTACAGCTTTACTCTCATCGTAGAGGTTGAGGATATCGTGGAAGAAGTCTAAGAGGTTTGTTAAACAGGAACGTTTTTTACGAAAGCCGTGTTGAGTATCTTTAAGTATGTTATTTTCCTCTAAGTGATTTACGAGTCTGTCTCGTATGACCGTTTCTAGCATTTTACATACAACTGAGGTTAAGCTAATTGGACGATAGTTACTGAGTAGTGATTTGCTGCCTTTTTTTAATATCGGTGTTACATTGGCTAGCTTCCACTGATCGGGCATAGTTCCAGACTGCAAGGATTTATTGAATAGTAATGTCAGTGGTTTGGAGAGCTCATCCTTAGCTTCCTTTAGAACTCTAGGCGAGATTGTATCAGGTCCAGGCGTTTTATTTACCTTGAGTTTATCTAAACAATTCAATACTTGTCTCTCTGTCACGGTGATATTGCTTAGAACATCTGAATTATCAATCTGAATCGGCGATGGTGTAGGTATATCACTGAGGTCTTCTGTTGTAAAAACAGATGTAAAGAAGGTATTGAGGGCATTACTCATTTGTACTTCGTCTTTCGTGTATTCTCCATTTTCATCGACTAACGGTCCAACAGTTGAAGTAACTACTTTTTTCTTTCTGATATAACTATAGAATTCTTTCGGGTTTGTTTTACTTTGATTCGCAATATGTAACTCTAAGGTCTTTATACTTTGCTTAATTAACTGTTTGGCTTTGCGTCGTAGCTCTACAAATTTCAGCCGTTCTTCGTCATTTTGTGAGGATTTTAATCTATCATTAGCAAATTTTTTAGCAAGCAGGCAGTTTGAAATATCTTTATTCCACCATTTGGGCTTATTATTATGGCCTGGACGCCGTATTTTCGATGGTATGCAGTCTTGCACTGCTTTTAGGTACGTGGCTTCGAATAACTTCCAAGATGTATTTATGTCGTTATTGTGAATTAAAAAGCTCCAGTCAGTTTCTTTAAACATAGCTCTAAGTTTATGGAAGTTTGCTTTCTTGAAATTAGGGACTTTTTCGATGCTACTATTTGGTTCGTTACTAGTAAACTTTAAAGTGAAAGTTATCGTACGATGGTCGCTGTTACTGAATTCATCACCAACATTCAAATTCTCTATTAATTCTTCTTTTGTTGCAAGTACAATGTCAAGAACGTTATTACCACGGGTCGGCGTTCGAACAAATTGATAAAGCGAACTCTCTTGCAAGTTCGTATACAAGTCATGTCCGGAGTGTGAAGTAAGACTATCGCCCCACTTGGTCACAGGTAAATTAAAGTCGCCAAAAATTACGGTATCTTGTGAGTTACTTACATCTGCAATTTGTTCGTAAATTTCTCGGTCAGTTTGCACTGATTGAGCTGGAGGTCTGTATATTAATGCAAGTATTATTTTTGTACCTTTATTATTCTTTATTAGCACAAAAGATGCGTCGACGTTCACAATTTGAGGTTTTGACAAGAGGGTAGGGTTAAGACTTTCTTTGATATAAAGTAAAACGCCACCTCCATTTCGATTTATTCGGCTTTTCTCAAACATTACATAACCGGGAAGTGAATACTCTGCTAAAAAGTCTCTATCTTCTGTATTGAGCCAAGATTCTGTTATGCCAATCACATCATAATTTTCTGTAAACACTAGCTCCTCTAAATCTGAAAATGTATTGTGTATGCTACGAGCGTTTGCATAGAAAACCTTTAAATTTGTTATTTTAGAACTCACGGAACGCTCTTTAATAATATTTTTGGTTCTAGTCAGATCTACATTTATGTTCATGGCTGTCCTCGGTCCTCGCTGTCTTCGGTCCTTATCGCTGGTGGTCCTCGGTTGCCTCTGTTTTTTTCTTGGCGTTGGATGATTTATGTCACTGCTGCTTCTTCTCGGATGGCGTTTTTTGATCCATGGCTACGGACTGCTTCGTGTAGGAGAAGACCCATGCGTGCTGAACCCACAGGGTTTATCCTTGCGGAACAGAGTAGGCTGGTTGTAGAAGTTGTCCCAGAGGTTGATGAATTCAACTTCTTCCCTCAGACACAAATATTTTAGTCGGCTATTTGTGCTGAAGGCCTTGTCGTAGAATTTGTCAGGTGCGTCGATCTTGGAGAAAATGCCTGAGATGATGATATTCCTTGACTTGTTTTTGTAGTGCTGGATCATCTTGTGATATTTCTCCATCAACTCTTCGGATCTGGTGCGCATGACGTCATTTGAACCAGCATGGATGACAAAAAGGGTATTTTCATTTGCATCCTTTGTGGTATCTTCGAAGGCTTCCACAATGTCGTCCAGCCCAGCTCCTGGGATGCAAAATCTTTTTCGTTGATTTGGGACTCTGTCGCAGAACTCTTCGACCTGTCCTCGTAGGATGGAATCCCCAACGAGCCTGGTCTCTTCTGCTTCGTCTTCCATCTCTACCAATATCTCAAATCTGTTTGACATTGTGACTGGTAGATGAGACCTTTTCTGCGTTGGCCGTGCACCGTTCCTCACTGGTGTAAATCCGGAAACCTGTGGTGGCGGGACTCTATATACAGGTCGGGGAGAGGAGTGGTTAGAATGGGGACGAGGGGTTGGTACTGTTTGTGCTAGCAGGCTTCTTGCATGAGGAGTTGGGGAGAGACTAAGGCTGTCCTGGTTTGATGTCGGCTCAGGTTCGTCAGAAGCATCTGCTGCAGTGTCTACTGCAGGTGTTGGATTGTTGGCAGATGACGTTGGGGCGGTGGTGGATGCTGGAGTTGAAACAATTGGAGTTAGTGATACTCCAACATTGAGTGTTACAAACTCTTGGAGTGATTCCAGCTTCCTGGTGAGGGCGTTGATCTTGTTGTGGGCTTCATCCAATTTTGCTGTCAAATCCTCTCGTTGCTGGCAGAGTCGGCAGACTTGTGGATCAGCAGGAGCAAACATGGAAGCACCAAACCTACCGTCGCAGTTCGTACAGGCACGAGGCATGGTGACGATCACTTTCTTCAGATCACTTCACTCACTTAAAAACACTTAACTCACTTTAAAAACACTAAACTCACTTTAAAAACACTTCACTCCCTTCAGGTCGCTTCACTTACTTAAATAGGCCTAACCGAAAACAAAAATGTTGAAATACACACAAATAGGTTATCAGTGGTGATAGCCTAACCGAAAATTAAAACAAAACAAAATTAAATTTGAATACGCAGGTGATAGCCGAACCGAAAACAATTTTATGTTTATTTAAACAGAAATAGTCCACCAGGGGTTATAGCCAATCCTAACCGAAAACAAAAATTATGAAATACCGGTACGCAGAAATAGGCCACCAGCGGTGATAGCCTAGACTAACCGAAAACAAAAATAACCGAAAACAAAAATTATGAAATACCGGTACGCAGAAATAGGCCACCAGCGATGATAGCCTAACTGAAAATTTAAAAATTGAAGTACGCTGAAATAGGCCACCAGGGATGATAGCCTAGACTAACCGAAAACAAAAATAACCGAAGAAAAAAAATTATGAAATACCGGTACGCAGAAATAGGCCACCAGCGGTGATAGCCTAACTGAAAATTAAAAAATTGAAGTACCGTACGCAGAAATAGGCCACCAGGGATGATAGCCTAGACTAACCGAAAACAAAAATAACCAAAAACAAAAAAGTATGAAATATGCAGAAGTAGGCTACCAGGGGTGATAACCTACCTAAAAAAGCAAAACAAAAATATATATATAATAGAATATGTGACTAAATACACAATTCACCAAATAGAGATTATATAAAAATAAAGTGTAACTGCACACAAGGGGTTAATATACTGTATCAACAGATGGCGCTGGTGTCACTGTAGGCTAGTCAAGCAGGATTATATTTAGATAAACAAAGTTATCAGTCACAGGTTACTACAAGATCATGCAAGCAACAACTAAAATTGCAGATATATATAGCTACAGTAGGATACTGAATACGATAACTACTAGAGTTAATAAGAAAATACAAAGCTAGATCGATTAGAGGTGCGCGTGCGTCGTCTGCTACAAGCTAGGATAACAAATGTAAACAACAATGTTTATCAGTCAGAAAAGCAATAAAATAACATGCACGGCAACTACAGAACTATGTGGAGGTTAAACAAGCACTTAACTACTGTTCATGCAATGAATAAAGGGAATTGGGATATGAAATACTCAAATTAGGATCGAGTTTTCTCAGTGGCGATGCGGAACTGTTGGCGGTGCTAAAGCCGGCGGGTGAGAGGAGAGAGAGAGAGAGAGCGTGGGAGAGAGAGAGAGAGAGTGGGAGAGAGATAGAGAGAGGGAGAGTGAGAGTGAGAAAAGGAGGGGGTCTGAAAATAAAATGTAGTAACAAAATTAATATAGGCAAAGAATGCAATTACAATATAAACTAACTGACTAACTAACTAAAGTAAATTCAATACAACAGAATAAAGATTTAATATATTATAAGCACACAATATGAAGTCACACAAAGGATTCAGTAAAAAAAATAACAAATTAAGTAAACAATGTAGGGATTGATGAAGTAGAGAGAGAGAGAAGGGGAAGGGAGGGGATAGTGAGGTTTATACAACTAAAATCAAGTAACAAAAATAGTCAAAGCATTCAATAATGGCAGAACTAAGGCAATCCAATTAAATACAACATAACAAAGACCTTCTAAAATATAAGCATGCATCTTAAAGTAACACAAAAGCCTCAGTAACAAAAGCAACAACAAAGAAATAAAGTAAACAAAGTAAGGAAAGGATTGATGAAAAAGAGAGAGAGAGAGAGAGAGAGAGAGAGAGAGAGAGCGAGAGCGAGACAGAGGTTCTATATAACAAAAACATATGTAACACAAATAGTCAAAGAATGCAGTCGAATATTAACAGATTAGGAAACGAAGTATGGCAAAAATAAGTAAAGTAAATAAAATATAAAAAAATAAAATAAAAAAATATAAAAATAATAGTGTAAGGAATGGTGTAGTAAATCGGTGTCACACGAGCGCTTTTTCCGGCAATTTTCGATGCGCAATTTTGTTCATACTTTTTTGAGGCTATTACGCATTGGAATCGGATACTAGATAGACAATTGAATATGTTTGGTAGTTTAATTATTATGGGCCTTATATTTGGAAGCTGTAAGATTACAATTTGTCGTGAAACATGACGGAAGAATTGCTCGTGTCAAAGTGCAAATCAATACATAAAGTAAACATGATCAAATATCAAAGACCGCTTACATAGAACAGAACCAAGACCCATTAAATAACTAGAGGAGAAATCGGTAGAGCACATACCTCCGCTTCGCTGGCGAAGGTAGGCGCTCTACCGATCACCTCCTAAATGGAATCACATCTTCCTTAACACATATACTATCTGCCCAGACTTTTTGAGATATCTTGTTTACAGACAGACAAACAAATGGAGGGAAAGCATAATCTCTTGTTTACAGCCACGGAGGGAAAAACATAACCTCTCTCTAACTTTGCTGCCGAAGTAAAGAATTATAAGCATATGCTAATGAAGTAACACAAAGACCTCAGTAAAAAATAATTGTAATATAGTCAAACACAGCTGGTAATGATATAGTGGAGGTCGGGTGAGGTAGAATAATTGTAATATAGTCAAACACAGCTGGTAATGATATAGTGGGGGTCGGGTGAGGTAGAATAATTGTAATATAGTCAAACACAGCTGGTAATGATATAGTGGGAGTCGGGTGAGGTAGAATAATATTGTAATATAGTCAAACACAGCTGGTAATGATATAGTGGAGGTCGGGTGAGGTAGAATAATTGTAATATAGTCAAACACAGCTGGTAATGATATAGTGGGGGTCGGGTGAGGTAGAATAATATTGTAATATAGTCAAACACAGCTGGTAATGATATAGTGGAGGTCGGGTGAGGTAGAATAATATTGTAATATAGTCAAACACAGCTGGTAATGATATAGTGGGGGTCGGGTGAGGTAGAATCGATGACCTTTGTCAGCTGTGTCTCCCGGGTCACTAGTTGATTTATTAGGGACAGGGGGGAGACTATATACTATTATGCTGTGGAGTCCCAGACGGTTATTAGAAGATACAAATAATGGTTAGTATCACAGAGGCCTTGCGGCCTATTCCTGGGAAATAGTGATAATGAATATCTGTGGTAAATAATAGTAATAATGATAAGTTACTGAAGTGTAATGTACATCATCTGCAAAGTATGCAAACTATTATCTACTTTCTTTATAATGGGGTCGCGACTCATCAGCCTTGGTCTGCAACCTATCTAGGACAGTAAACTTTATACAAATCCTTAGTGCTAACCTAAGGGTGAAGCAGGTTGGTGGATTGACTATACTCTATTTTTTTCCAGCTGATGGTAAATTGAATCCCTTAGTAGCTGATTTATCGATACTTAATGGAAATATATGAAACTACTATGGCTGTGTGTCGTATTACTGCCAAGTTTTCATTATTAATATCATATTTCACTACAAAATCTACCTTATAGCTGAGTAAAAAAGATAGAAACATGACAATTTACCCTCAGCTGGAAAAAAATAGACTATAGCCACCCACCACTGTTAAATAATTGTGCTAAAAGATACATAGAGGGCCTGGGAGGTGGATGGATACTAAGTTGAGGGGTCAAATCCTTTAACCCAAGGACTGCAACATTACTCTTTGAATGTTTTACTGGGCGAATGCAACGTTCTTACCGGAAGATGACACTTAAAAACAATAACCAAAAACGCGCCAGTGCCGGTGAAATGTAAGCAATATGTGATTAGGTGGTATGTCTCCTTACAACCACCACCTCCTGTCTTCCCTTACATGTGTCTCATCCCTCCCCCCTCGCTCCCTCCCTCCTCACCCTTTCTCCCTCATCTTCCCCCCTCCTCCTTTATTCTATGTTTTCCCTCCCCCACTCCCTATACTTCCTCTCTTCCACCTCAAATACGTGCAGTCACCCTCCTCTACACCACCTCTACCTACCCCCTTCCGTATACATGCGCGAAACAACAGGTCTACTCGTCTGTGTCTCTAGAGACTCCAGAGAGAGCACATCTATGTCGCTCTGCCTAGTATGCACTCGTTACCCTCCCATCGCAATAATACGTTTTTTTACTGGATATTTGCTCTTTACACCTATTTCCTGGCTCTTCAATGTTCACATGTTCATTATTCAAGTGAAATATGTGCATATGGTGCAGTAATATTGCTATATATGGTAAATATAGCTAATATTGTCCGGATTGAAGCCAAATCTTTCGCACTGGCGGACCTGTCAGAAACGTGTCTAACGTAGTTGTCAGGTTAAGTCCTTGAATAAACTAGTACGGCTTGTCCTTCTCACGGGGGGACAGGTCCGCTTGGGTGCATTTTGGCGTGGTTGTTTTTAGCTGGAAGGAGTGTGTAGACTTGTTTTTAGCTTGAAGGGGGTCTAAGGCCTAGTGAGGCAAGGTATCAAGAGTATCAGTGATAAGATGTATGCTACCAGGCCTTGGATGATTTTGACATGTGGATATGATGGATGAACTAATTTGGGTGAAAAGATGCAAGTCCGTGAACGTGGAGGGAGCTGCACCAAGGGGCAGACCAAGAAAGACGTGGGATCAGACTAAATGCTTTGATTTTGAATTATAAAACCTGACAAATGAGGCAGCTCTGAATGGCTCCACCATTACGATGAGAGACTGGAACCGCACTTCGTGTGGATCACTTGGTTTTGAAATATATATATGTATGTCTCGATATACCCAATTTGATATTATTTACCCTTTTTGTACCATTGATAGTTACAGTGTAAGTAATAATTTGATAGACCATATTACCACCCTTGCTAAAAACAGCTTCCCAGAAGCTGGGTGTGCTCAACCACCTCCGGGGGTTCTTTACCCCTGCACTGCTTCTTGCTCTGTACAAGGGCACAGTGCATCCATGTATCGAGTATTGTTCACATGTGTGGGGAGGATCCTCTCACACAGCACACCTAGATAAAGTAGAATGGAAAGCCTTTCGTATCATTAACTCCCGTCCACTCACCGACTCTATGCAATCTCTCTCTTTTCACCGCAATGTTGCATCTCTCACTATTCTACCGCTATTACAATAATCGTGTTCCTCAGAGCTCTCTCAGTGTATACCACCTCCTCTATGTAGAGTACGTAGCACACGTCTTGCAACACAATCCCATCCCTACTCTGTGCAACTCTCCAATCCATGAGTGAAACGATATTCACAAACCTTCTTCTATTCAACAGCTGAGCTCTGGGACTCTCTCCCTGAATCCATCTTCCCCTCATCCTATGACTTAAATTGCTTTAAACTCCGTGTGTCCAGGCAGTTTGGCTCGAACGTCCCTTGATTTTGGTCCTGTCACTCTTTCACCTGAGTGAGGCACTCGTTACAGGCAGTTCTACCTTTTGTCTCCCTCATCCACATAGAAAAAAAGCCCCTAGAGGATTAGGACGCGTTTTGACAGCTTATTTTGTCTATCATTCACCATATTATTTACTTTAGGAAGGACCTCTAAAAAGCGACTTAATTATGCCTATAACTCCCACAGATCCTTCCCAAGCTGATGAAAATCGTTTAATAATAGCCAAAATCAACTGCAAAAACGCGTCACAATCCTCGAGCAGTTATGTTAAGGGGAGGTATTTAGTTTGTTCCCTAGACCTCTATCAAGCTTAAAATTACACCCCTTGAGTCTCTTTCAAGATAAATTTGTACATTTTTCGGTAGAAAAATTTCCAGGCCGAAGCCCGGTTCCTCTTAAATTACAGGCTCGCTATCGCTCGCCAGGATAAAATCGACACCTGAATGGCACAAAAGGTCTTAATATGGGGTGAAAGTTCTTAAAATCGCTAAACTAATGGGACAAACGTTTTATAATATCAAAAGCAATGGGGCCAAACATGAGGGAGAAAGGGGTCAAGAAAAAAATCACTCAAGTGGAGATCTCCCCTTAAGTACGTGTCATTAGGTTATATAGTGGATTTCAGTACTATGTAAACTGTATGTGCTGTAAGAGATATATAGTATGTATGTTTATATATAGTATGTATGTTTATATATAGTATGTATGTTTATATAGCAATTAGACATGGAATCCACCAAGTGAGGTAATCAGTCCCAGTTGAGCCTTTAATTAAGGGGAGACTGGCCGTTTGTTTGGTCTATTAGTTCATGTATTCCTATATTTTTTTTAGTTTCCTCCCTAGACCTCCATCAAGCTTAGAAAAACACCACCTTGACCCCCCTTCAAGATAAATTTGTATATTTTTCGGTAGAAAAATGTCCCGGGCGAAGACCGGTTCCTCTGAAAATTGCAGGCTCGCTATCGCTCGCCAGGAAATAATCGACACCTAAATGGCACGAAAGGTCTTAACAGTGACAACGAAATGGGGCGAAATGTGTTAATATCGCCAAACTAATGGGCCGAACGTCTTATAATCTAAAAAACTAGTGGGGCTAAACATTAGGGAGAAGGGGGTCCAGAAAAACGGTCTGCCTCCCCCTTAAATAGCCGTGGGCATGAACAGTTAACGCAATTGGTACAGTCAATAGAACTGCCAGTCACAAATAAAGACAGTCAGATATAACAGTCTGATTTTACTCCTTTGCTTTAGCTTGAAGGGGGGGGTTTGGGAGGCGTGTTTATAGCTTGATGGGAGGTCTAGGGGACGTGTTTTTAGCTTGAAGGGGGTGTGGGAGGCATATTTTTAGCTTGAAGGGGGTTTGGGAGGTGTGTTTTTAGCTTGAAGGGGGTTTGGGAGGCGTGTTTTTAGCTTGAAGGGGGTATAGGGGGACGTGTTTTTTAGCTTGAAGGGGGGTCTGGAGGCGTGTTTATAGCTTGATGGGGGTCTAGGGGACGTGTTTTTAGCTTGAAGGGGGTATGGGAGGCGTATTTTTAGCTTGAAGGGGTTTTGGGAGGCGTTTTTAGCTTGAAGGGGGTTTGGGAGGCGTGTTTTTAGCTTGAAGGGGGTTTGGGAGGTGTGTTTTTAGCTTGCAGGGGGTTTGGGAGGCGTGTTTTTAGCTTGAATGGGGTTTGGGAGGCGTATTTTTAGCTTGAAGGGGTTTTGGGAGGCGTGTTTTTAATTTGAAGGGTTTTTGGGAGGCGTGTTTTTAGCTTGAAGGAGGGTTTGGGAGGCGTGTTTTTAGCTTGAAGGGGGTATGGGAGGCGTATTTTTAGCTTGAAGGGGTTTTGGGAGGCGTATTTTTAGCTTGAAGGGGGTTTGGGAGGCGTGTTTTTAGCTTGAAGGGGGTATGGGAGGCGTATTTTTAGCTTGAAGAGGTTTTGGGAGGCGTATTTTTAGCTTGCAGGGGGTTTGGGAGGCGTGTTTTTAGCTTGAAGGGGGTTTGGGAGGCGTGTTTTTAGCTTGAAGGGGGTCTAGGGGGCGTGTTTTTAGCTTGAAGGGGTTTGGGAGGATTATTTTAGCTTGAAGGGGGTTTGGTAGGCATGTTTTTAGCTTGAAGGGGGTTTGGGAGGACGTGTTTTTAGCTTGAAGGGGGTTTGGGAGGACGTGTTTATTAGCTTGAAGGGGGTTTGGAAGGCAGCAATTGGTACAGTCCAGCTGTCATGGCGGGATAATAGAACTGTCAGTCACAAATAAAGCCATAAAGATCTTCAAACAAAGATCCAACTCGGGGTAATGCCTCTTTTAAGCTTGGTGGAGGTCTAGGGAGGAAACTCAAAAAAACAAATTATATATATATATATATATGTATATATATATAGTATATATAGTATATATATACTGTATATAATACTAATATTTTTGTAATACTACTATTACTAATAATAATAATAAAAATAATAATAATTAAAGTTGCAAGCAACGTTGTCCAGGGTTCGAGCGGTTTTGCAAGCAGGGTATTGTGTTGGATACAAAAGCTGTGTCACAGATATCAAAAGATCATTTATCTTATCGGGCATGGAGAAACTACAGAAGGAACAGATTGTGCAAACAAACAAGAGCGAGAGAGGGAGAGATTGGCTGTATAAGGGATCTGCCTCTCTTCGTTTAGTAACAGAGTTGTAGATATGTGGAATAGGCTACCGAGTGCTATAATGGGATCAAGAACAATAGAGCTTCAACTTTAAATTAGCTAGAATGAGATGGGTTGGGTGTGAAAGGGATCTGCCATTTGTAGGTCAATCGGCTCTCTGCAGACTCCCATTTTCTTATTTTGTTTATGTTCTCATTTGTGAGGGAGAGAGAGTATGGCGAGAGAGAATAGGATGTCGTAAACATAAGGAAGATAGCGATAAACATGAGAGAGAGAGAGTGCGGGATGGGTTGGGTGTAAAAGGGATCTGACATGTGTGGGCCAATCGGCTCTCTGCAGACTCCGGTTTTCTTATGTTCTCATTTGTGTGAGAGAGAGAGAGACTAGGATGTCATAAATGTAAGGAAGACAGAGATAAATGAGAGAGAGTTTTTATGAGATTGGTTGGGTGTGAAAAGGATCTGTCTTGTGTGGGCCAATTGGCTCTCTACAGACTCCCATTTTCTTATGTTCCTATTTCTTACAATTGTGTTTTGGTTGCAGGTATATGATAATATGGGTGTAGGCCTATAGTAAGTAGTGTAAATAACAGGTAACATTTATGAGATGGGTTGAGTGTGAAAGGGATCTGCCTTATGTGGGCCACTTGACTCTCTGCAGACTCCCATTTTCATCTTGGTTGCATTTGTACCGGTGTGCAAACAATTGATTTTGATTGAGTGGTTGATTTTTATTGAATGGTTGATTTTACTTTGGTTGATTGGTTTATTTGGGTTGAGTGGTTGATTTGAGTTGAAAATTTGATTTGGGTTGATTGGTTGATTTGGGTTGTGTGGTTGATTTTGGCTGAGAGGTTGATGGATTGATTTGAGTTAAGTTGTTGAATTAGGTTGCGAGGTTGATTTTTGTTGATTGGTTGGTTTGGGTTGAGTTGTTGATTTGGGTTGATTGGTTGATTTGGGTATAGTTGTTGATTTGGACTGGCCTTAAGGAGAGTGGTGTTTTTGGTAGTGGCCGTTTATGAGTGTGGCTATTTTTGTTGTGGCCGTCATAAAGTGTTCCCTTTGTATTTCAACCTTGTACTACAAGCCCCAACACTACTTGGAATGTTGTTTTTGAAGGTATAATTGCGTATGTGTACATCCCCCACCACTCTAGTACAGTGGCCTACTGTATATATGTTGTTGCTGAAACTATAATTGTTTACTTGATTGTAATACAAGCCCCAACATACCATTGGATGTTGTTGCTGCAAATAAAATGGCTACAGTGAGATACGGTGTCATACAATACTGGACAAGAGAGAGAGAGAGAGAGAGAGAAGTGTTGTTCTAATTCATTCATATCATACGCTATATTATCATAAATGTGCAAATTGAACTATTACAATCACATTGATTGTAATGTTTTACCTAAGTATACTGGAGAGAGAGAGAGAGAGAGAGAGAAAAAAACTCCTACTCCTATGTAAACACCATATCCCTTTCCGTATTACACGACTCCATAAGGCCGCCGACATTGACATTACCGGGCCACTGCTTATCACAACATTACATCATCTCCTCTCTCTGTTTGAGTTTGACGTGTATGGGGAGAATTCGGACATCTCTTCTTTATTGTATATCAATTCTCTTTACTTCACTCAATATTTTGCCTGTGTCATTTGTGAGGGAGAGAGAGTATGGCGAGAGAGAATAGGATGTCGTAAATGTAAGGAAGATAGCGATAAATATGAGAGAGAGAGAGAGAGCGCGGGATAGTTTGGGTGTGAAAGGGATCTTACATGTGTGGGCCAATCGGCTCTCTGCAGACTTCGGTTTTCTTATGTTTTCATTTGTGAGAGAGAGAGAGACTAGGATGTCATAAATGTAAGGAAGACAGATAAATGAGAGAGAGTTTTTATGAGATGAGTTGGGTGTTAAAAGGATCAGTCTTGTGTGGGCCAATTGGCTCTCTACAGACTCCCATTTTCTTATGTTCCTATTTCTTACAATTGTGTTTTGGTTGCAGGTATATGATAACATGGGTGTATAGTAAGTAGTGTAAATAACAGGTAACGTTTATGAGATGGGTTGAGTGTGAAAGGGATCTGCCTTATGTGGGCCACTTGGCTCTCTGCAGACTCCCATTTTCATCTTGGTTGCATGTGTAAGGGATCTGCCTCATAATGTACCGGTGTGCAAACAAACAAGAGCGAGAGAGAAAAAGATTGGCTGTGTAAGGGATCTGCCTCTATTTGCTTGGTAAAAGTGTTGTAGATATGTGGAATAGGCTACCGAGTGCCTTAGTGGGATCAATAACAATAGAGCTTCAACATAAAATTTGATAGGACGAGATGGATTGGGTGTGAAAGGGATCTGCCGTGTGTGGGCCAATCGGCTCTCTGCAGACTCCCATTTTCATCTTGGTAGCATGTGTAAGGGATCTGCCTCATTTGTACCAGTGTGCAAATAAGAGAGAGAGAGAGAGAGATTGGCTGTGTAAGGGATCTACCTCTCTCGTACCAGAGTCGTAAATATGTGAAATAGGCTACCTAGTGCTATAGTGGGATCAAGAACAATAGAGAATTTCAAGATAAAATATGATTGTCATATGGACGAAATGGATTGGATGTGAAAGGGATCTGCCTTTTGTGGGCCACTTGTCTCTCTACAGATTCCCATGTTCATCTTAGTTGCATGTGTAAGGGATTTGCCTCATTTGTACCGGTGTGCAAACAAACGAGCGACAGAGAGAGACTGGTTGTGTAAGGGATCTGCCTCTATTCGTTTAGTAACAGAGTTGTAGATATGTGGAATAGGCTACCAAGTCCTATAGTGGGATCAAGAACAATAGAGTTCAACATAAAATTAGATAGGACAAGATGGGTTGGGTGTGAAAGGCTGCCACGGGCGTGTCTGGCCACCATTTTGGATATCATAATTATCAAAAGTTGCCCAATACAAAAATGCACCTTGTGTCAAAGTTTGGTCCCGATCAGACAAGCAGTTCCGGAGTTATTGCGTAAAAACCGGACTATATATATATTTATGGAAGAATGCAATACTTCTTGAACCCCAGATACCGTTGCTTGCTGTTTGAGGGAGGAGGAAAGGTAAGTCACACCACACCAAAAATTGTCAAAACTTTGAAGGTCTAGAACTTTGTTATTAAACAAAGCATTTGGCAAAGGGAGGAATTGTTAAAAACCTTAGCCAATACTCTGCTATTCACCAACAATATATTTGAATTATCATTATTATTTGGTAGAGTAGGTATGTACAGTATAGGTAGGGTAGGTATGTACAGTATAGGTAGGGTAGGTATGTACAGGTATAGGTAGGGTAGGTATGTACAGGTATAGGTAGGGTAGGTATGTACAGTATAGGTAGGGTAGGTATGTACAGTATAGGTAGGTAGGTATGTGCAGTATAGGTAGGGTAGGTATGTACAGTATAGGTAGGGTAGGTATGTACAGTATAGGTAGGGTAGGTATGTACAGTATAGGTAGGGTAGGTATGTACAGTATAGGTAGGGTAGGTATGTACAGTATAGGTAGGGTAGATATGTACAGGTATAGGTAGGGTAGGTATGTACAGTATAGGTAGGGTAGGTATGTACAGTATAGGTAGGGTAGGTATGTACAGTATAGGTAGGGTAGGTATGTACAGTATAGGTAGGGTAGGTATGTGCAGTATAGGTAGGGTAGGTATGTACATAGGTAGGGTAGGTATGTACAGTATAGGTAGGGTAGGTATGTACAGTATAGGTAGGGTAGGTATGACAGTATAGGTAGGGTAGGTATGCCAGTATAGGTAGGGTAGGTATGTACAGTATAGGTAGGGTAGGTATGTACAGTATAGGTAGGGTAGGTATGTACAGTATAGGTAGGGTAGGTATGTACAGTATAGGTAGGGTAGGTATGTACAGTATAGGTAGGGTAGGTATGTACAGTATAGGTAGGGTAGGTATGTACAGTATAGGTAGGGTAGATATGTACAGGTATAGGTAGGGTAGGTATGTACAGTATAGGTAGGGTAGGTATGTACAGGTATAGGTAGGGTAGGTATGTACAGGTATAGGTAGGGTAGGTATGTACAGTATAGGTAGGGTAGGTATGTACAGTATAGGTAGGTATGTACAGTATAGGTAGGGTAGGTATGTACAGTATAGGTAGGGTAGGTATGTACAGTATAGGTAGGGTAGGTATGTACAGTATAGGTAGGTTGGCTAAATAATTGCTGGAATTCGTAGGGACTCGAACTATTTTGAGAGAGTGAAATTTAAAAAAATAATGGATCTGAATGATTAATCGACTATGTTATTAAGCAAAACTAGGGGATGCGTTGAAGCCTATTGACTGAGGACTGTAAACGTTGTGTGGGTACCGAATACCGTTTTAAAGTCATTTAAGAATAGACAGTTTTCAATGCTGCGGCAAACTATTCCACCCATTTATATTGTTTTGGTATCAACACGTTCGGAATTGCGAGCCGCACCCAACTACACAAAAATGGCTTTGATCATCGGTGTAGTTTTAAAGATGTGGAATTTTAAGTGAAATTCAATTTTTTTTCAAGATTGCCGGAAAATAACCCACGTGAAAAAGCAAAACCTTTTCCATAACATTTGCGGAGCATTAGTAGTGGACCCCATATACCAAAGCCCAATCATTTTCTTTAAGTGGGAGAGACGGTATTTAAGTTTTAAATTTTTCTGGAAAACAGCTGCCACGGACCTGTTTGGCCGTCAATTTGGATGTTTAGCATATCAAAAGTTGACCAATACAAAAAGTAAAAAACGCACCTTGTGTGAAAGTTTGGTCCCGATCCAAAAAGCGGTTCTGGAGTTATTGCGTATAAGCCGGCGTGGAAAAATAATTTGGATGAATAAGTAGATTTAATTATTACAATAGGGGTTCAATACATAAATACATAAATAATTAAATCAAAAACTCTTTAATTCAAAGTCTTCTAGAATGTCCGTGAGTGAGTTATGATCTTTTAAATCAATTGGTGTCTGTCAAGTTGTCCTATCAGAACAATGGAAGTGCCAGTCAGAAATACAGCCATTCAGACATAGACACCCCCCCCCCCCTTCCGCTCAGAGAAATGTCTGTTAAGGGGAGGGGTTGTTTTTATCTATTAATATTACTTAAATTTTTTAGTTTCCTCGCTAGACCTCCATCAATCTTTAAAAAAACACCCCCTAGAGTGACCCCTTTCAAGATCAATTTGTAAATTTTTCGGCAGAAAAATTTCCCGACCGAAGGCCGGTACCTCCTAAATTAAAGGCTCGCTATCGCTCGCAAGAAAAAAATCGACTGCTGAATGGCACAAAAGGTCTTAATATTGACAAAGAAGTGGGCGAAAGTTTTGAAATGTGAAAACTAATGGGGCTAAGCATAAAAAAGAAAGGGGTTCAGAAAAAGAAAAAAAAAACATATTCCCCCTCAAATCACTTGGTGTCTGTCAAACTGTCCTATCAGAATAATGGAAGTGCCAGTCAGAAATAAAGCCATTCCGATATAGCCCCCGCTCAGATAAATGTCTGTATGTCTGTAAAGGGGGAGATGGTTGTTGTTGTTGTTGTTATTGGTCTATTTATATTTAATTGTTATATTTTTGTTTTGTTTCCTCGCTAGACCTTCATCAAACTTAAGGGGAGATCTCCACTTGAGTTTTTTTTTTCTTGACCCCTTTCTCCCTCATGTTTAGCCCCATTGCTTTTGATATTATAAAACGTTTGCCCCATTAGTTTAGCGATTTTAAGAACTTTCACCCCATATTAAGACCTTTCGTGACGTTCAGGTGTCGATTTTATCCTGGCGAGCGATAGCGAGCCTGTAATTTAAGAGGAACCGGCCTTCGGCCGGGACATTTTTCTACCGAAAAATTTACAAATTTATCTTGAAAGGGACTCAAGGGGGTGTAATTTTAAGCTTGATGGAGGTCTAGGGAACAAACTAAATACCTCCCCTTAAACAAACACCCCATAGATCCCCCTACGAGATAAATTTTTAAATTTTTCGGTAGAAAAATGTCTCGGCCGAAGGCCGGCTTCTTATAAAATTACAGGCTCGCTATCGCTCGCCAGGAAAAAATAGACACCTAAATGGCACGAAAAGTCTTAATATTGACAAAAAATGAGGCGAAAGGTGTCAGAAGCGCCAGACTAACGGAACAAAACGTCATAAAATCTCAACACTATTATGCTAAACAGGAAGGAGAAGGGGGCCAGAAAAACAACAACCATCCCCCCCTTAAAGCAATTGGTGTGCAGACATAACCCTCACTCAGAGAAATGTCTGTGTGTCTGTATGTCTGTATGTCTGTGTGTCTGTATGTCTGTGTGTCTGTGTGTCTGTATGTCTGTATGTCTGTGTGTCTGTATGTCTGTGTGTCTGTGTGTCTGTATGTCTGTGTGTCTGTTAAAACCTATCGTACAGGAATGATGTCGAATAGGAACAAAAACTCGTACCTTTTTTATTCAAACGCTTGGAGTAGGAAAATGTACAGTTGGTCACATAAGTTCCGTTCCCCGTCGTGATCTTATGTAGGAAAGTAATATTAGTGTGAATGAACTGCGAGTGTGGTTTCTATTAATTATCAGTTGAATTGCGAGTGGGGTTTCTATTAATTATCAGTTGAATTGCGAGCGGGGTTTCTATTAATTATCAGTTGAACTGCGAGTGTGGTTTCTATTTATTATCAGTTGAATTGCGAGTGTGGTTTCTATTAATTATCAGTTGAATTGCTAGTGTGGTTTCTATTAATTATCAGTTGAATTGCTAGTGTGGTTTCTATTAATTATCAGTTGAATTGCGAGTGGGGTTTCTATTAATTATCAGTTGAATTGCTAGTGGGGTTTCTATTAATTATCAGTTGAATTGCTAGTGTGGTTTCTATTAATTATCAGTTGAATTGCGAGTGTGGTTTCTATTAATTATCAGTTGAATTGCGAGTGGGGTTTCTATTAATTATCAGTTGAATTGCTAGTGTGGTTTCTATTAATTATCAGTTGAATTGCGAGTGGGGTTTCTATTAATTATCAGTTGAATTGCTAGTGGGGTTTCTATTAATTATCAGTTGAATTGCTAGTGTGGTTTCTATTAATTATCAGTTGAATTGCGAGTGTGGTTTCTATTAATTATCAGTTGAATTGCGAGTGTGGTTTCTATTAATTATCAGTTGAATTGCGAGTGGGGTTTCTATTAATTATCAGTTGAATTGCGAGTGGGGTTTCTATTAATTATCAGTTGAATTGCGAGTGGGGTTTCTATTAATTATCAGTTGAATTGCGAGTGTGGTTTCTATTAATTATCAGTTGAATTGCGAGTGGGGTTTCTATTAATTATCAGTTGAACTGCTCGTGCGGTTTCTATTAATTATCAGTTGACCAATCAGATGAGTTAATTAAGGGGAGGCAGACAGTTTTTCTGGTCCCCTTTCTCCCTCATGTTTAGCCCCAATTTTGTTTTAGATTATAAGACGTTCGGCTCATTAGTTTGGCGATTTTAACACCTTTCGCCCCATTTCTTTGTCAAAACCTTTCGTACCATTTAGGTGTCGATTATTTCCTGGCGAGCGATAGCGAGCCTGAAATTTCAAGAGGAACCGGCCTTCGGCCGGGACATTTTTCTACCGAAAAATGTACAAATTTATCTTGAAGGGGGGTAGGGGGTGTTTTCTAAGCTTGATGGAGGTCTAGGGAGGAAACTAAAATAATATATGAATAAATGAATTAATAGACCAAACAAACGGTCGTAATTCAGTTATGTGCATTATGTTTCCATGTATAAGATCACAGAGAGGAACAGGACACAGGACTTATGTGGACAACTGTACACTCGTCTACAGTAAGAAGCGTAAAACATTATATTTAACCCTTTGAAGATTATGACGCCTTTTGACAGTATTATCCTTGCTATCATTAAACGATTATCTGTAGTTTGGGAAGGGTCTGTGAGATTATCTGTAGTTTGGGAAGGGTCTGTGGGATTATCTGTAGTTTGGGAAGGGTCTGTGGGATTATCTGTAGTTTGGGAAGGGTCTGTGGGATTATCTGTAGTTTGGGAAGGGTCTGTGGGATTATCTGTAGTTTGGGAAGGGTCTGTGGGATTATCTGTAGTTTGGGAAGGGTCTGTGGGATTATCTGTAGTTTGGGAAGGGTCTGTGGGATTATGTGTAGTTTGGGAAGGGTCTGTGGGATTATCTGTAGTTTGGGAAGGGTCTGTGGGATTATCTGTAGTTTGGGAAGGGTCTGTGGGATTATCTGTAGTTTGGGAAGGGTCTGTGGGATTATCTGTAGTTTGGGAAGGGTCTGTGGGATATCTGTAGTTTGGGAAGGGTCTGTGGGATTATCTGTAGTTTGGGAAGGGTCTGTGGGATTATCTGTAGTTTGGGAAGGGTCTGTGGGATTATCTGTAGTTTGGGAAGGGTCTGTGGGAATTATCTGTAGTTTGGGAAGGGTCTGTGGGATTATCTGTAGTTTGGGAAGGGTCTGTGGGATTATCTGTAGTTTGGGAAGGGTCTGTGGGATTATCTGTAGTTTGGGAAGGGTCTGTGGGATTATCTGTAGTTTGGGAAGGGTCTGTGGGATTATCTGTAGTTTGGGAAGGGTCTGTGGGAATTATCAGGGAACAAATATCTCAGTTAAGGGGAGGTTTTTAGTTGATTCCCTAGACTTCCATCAAGCTTAAAATTACACCCCCTTGACCCCCTTTCAAGATAAATGTGTACATTTTTCGGTAGAAAAATTTCCCGGCCAAAGGCCGGTGCCCCTTAAATTACAGGCTCGCTATCGCTCGCCAGGAAAAAATCGACACCTAAATGGCACGAATGGTCTTAAAATTGACAGAAATGGGGCGAGGGTTCTTAAAATGGCCAAACAAATGGGGCAAGCGTCTTTAAATCTCACAAGCAATGGGGTTAAACATGAGGGAGAAAGAGGTTCAGAAAAAAATCCTCCAGGTGGAAATCTCCCCTTAACTCCTTCTGTACCGGTGACGTCTTTTTAAGGGGAGATTTCCACTTGAGGGATTTTTTTATTTACCCCTTTCTCCCTCATGTTTAGCCCCATTTATTTTGATATTTTAAGACGTTTGCCCCATTAGTTTGGCGATTTTAAGAACTTTCACCCCATTTATGTCACTTTTAAGACCTTTCGTGCCATTTAGGTGTCTATTTTTTCCTGGCGAGCGATAGCGAGCCTGTAATTTGAAAGGAACCGGCCTTCGGCCGGGACATTTTTCTACCGAAAAATGTACAAATTTATCTTGAAAGAGGGTCAAGGGGGTGTAATTTCAAGCTTGATGGAGGTCTAGGAAACACACTAAAAACCTCCCCTTAAGTTTGTTCTGCTATATTTAGACGATTTTGTGCAGTTTAAGAAGGATCTGTGGTGGTAAAAAGGGTTTAGTGAGATAGTTGGAAGTCTGTTGATCCCTGGAGACCCTTTCTAATCTGAATAAAATTGTCTAATAATATCCAGAATAATGTTAAAAGGACGGTCCCGGTAGAGAAGGGGTTAAGGGGAGGTATTTAGTTTGTTCCCTAGTCCTCCATCAAGCTTAAAATTACACCCCCTTGACTCCCTTTCAAGATATATTTGTACATTTTTCGGTAGAAAAATGTCCCGGCCAAAGGCCGGTTCCTCTTAAATTACAAG
This sequence comes from Paralithodes platypus, assembly GCA_032716605.1. Lineage (NCBI taxonomy): Eukaryota > Metazoa > Arthropoda > Malacostraca > Decapoda > Lithodidae > Paralithodes > Paralithodes platypus. The sequence goes on along the minus strand of CM064512.1, from coordinate 60,346,902 downwards.
CTCGCTATCGCTCGCCAGGATAAAATTGACACCTGAATGGTACGAAAGGTCTTAATATGGGGTGAAATTTCTTAAAATTGCTAAACTAATGGGGCAAACGTTTTATAATATCAAAAGCAATGGGGCTAAACATGAGGGAGAAAGGGGTCAAGAAAAAAATCCCTTAAGTGGAGATCTCCCCTTAACCCTCGGACTTCCAATATCCCCTTCTTAATCTGAATACAATCGTCGAATAATAACCAGAAAACAAACAAAAAACGCGTATTCGGATCTTGAAAGGGTTAGCAATTCTCACATACTGCTGAAGAAATATTTGTTAACATGCTAGCATATAAACAATAGCCGAGCTGGTGAATCTCCATCATTCAGCTTTTATCATAATTATGAAGTAAATGTATACACTCACATAGAAGAAAAAAAATAAAATAAATAAATATATATATATATATGTATACCGGTATATATATATATATATATATATATATATATATAAGATCACGGAGAGGAACAGAACTTTTGTGGCCAACTGTACATGATATATATATATATATATATACCGGTATATATATATATATATATACCGGTATATATAATGTACAGTTGGCCACGAAAAGTTCTGTTCCTCTCCGTGATCTTATACATGGAAATATAATGCCCATGATTGAATTACGAGTGTAGTTTCTTATGCAATGGTTAACTCATCTGGTTAGTTCACTGATAATTAAACGAAACCACACTGGCAATTCATTAAACGAAACCACACTGGCAATTCATTAAACGAAACCACACTGGCAATTCATTAAACGAAACCACACTGGCAATTCATTAAACGAAACCACACTGGCAATTCATTAAACGAAACCACTCTGGCAATTCATTAAACGAAACCACACTGGCAATTCATTAAAAGAAACCACACTGGCAATTCATTAAACGAAACCACTCTGGCAATTCATTAAACGAAACCAAACTGGCAATTCATTAAACGAAACCACACTGGCAATTCATTAAACGAAACCAAACTGGCAATTCATTAAACGAAACCACACTGGCAATTCATTAAACGAAACCACACGGCAATTCATTAAGCGAAACCACACTGGCAATTCATTAAACGAAACCACACTGGCAATTCATTAAACGAAACCACACTGGCAATTCATTGATACTATTTTACTTTCATACATAACATCACGACAATGAACAGAACTTATGTGGTTAACTTTAATTTGTCATTATGAAGGTTATACAGAATATTATAAAGGTATATACAATCATTGGGTATCATGATAGTGATTTACCTTTCTATCCTTGTATAATATGAGTTTATTACCACTCATATACCCATAGGGGAGGTGTGGCAGAGTGGTCTTGCCACTGGACTGGTAATCCAATGGACCCGGGTTCGAATCCCAATATGTCAATGGGAAGATATTATTGGGATGGAATTTGTGCTGTACCTAGTTTCAGTGCATTACCACAGCACACCGAAATGCCAAAAAAAAATACCCTCATTGTTCCCTGATTAAATAGCACTGTATGAATATTCCCATATTCAAAATATGCTACAGGGGGGCAATGCCTAGTGAGTTAATTGCTCAATAGGTGGCGTTCTGAAATATCAACGTCTTAGCGAACGTCTTAAAATATCAAGAGCAATGGGGCTAACCATGAGGGAGGAAGGGGTCAAGAAAAATATCCCTCAAGTGGAAATCTCCCGTTAAAGCATAGACTGTTGACCTGTTATTACGTTGTTCGAATCCCGGCTATATATATATATATATATATATATATACTGTAGATAGACAAAAGAGTATGTGTATGTTCGTGCGTGTGTAAATATGTGTACATGTGTCTGTATATGTGGGCGTGTGTGTACTTCCGTGTATGTGTACCTATATTCGTGTACATTAATACCCGTGAAGTAACCTAGGCAGTTAATAATGACCACTAATAAGATACTCCTCGCCTGGCCTGCATGTGTGCTTAAGCCGGTATCACACCAGAGATTTTATAGTCAACATTCGATAACCAACATTTTTTCTGGCAATATTTTTGGACTATTTTACACTGGTATCGGAAACTAGACTGATGATAGGTGAATTTAGGTGACAGAAATAGTGTAAATGTTGACCTCATAAGCTGCCAGACCAGTGTTAAGGATAAATGTTGAAGGAAAAAGCGCTCGTGTGATACCGGCTTTAGTGGGTGTGTACACTCGGATGCCATAGTCTCTGGTCCACTCATATGTACACTCGGATGCCATAGTCTCTGGTCCACTCATATGTACACTCGGATGCCATAGTCTCTGGTCCACTCATATGTACACTCGGATGCCATAGTCTCTGGTCCACTCATTGCAACGTTATTCTCAATATTTCTTCTATTCAACAGCTGAGCTCTGGAACTCTCTCCCAGAATCAGTCCTTCCCTCATCCTATGACTTAAATTGCTTCAAACTCCGTGTATCCGGGCATTTTGGCTCGAACGTCCCTTGATCTTGGCCCTGTCACCCTTTCAACTCAGGGGGAGGGACTCGTCACAGGCAGTTCTGCCTTTTGTCTCCCTCACTCACATAAAAGAAAAAAAACATAGCTTTTACGATGATTTGGAAGCAAAATATGTTGATAATTATGAAAACTTGAGATATATTGAAATGCTGGGTATATGAAGGGAATTTAACCCTCCCGAAAACTCCCCAGGTTTTAAGATGCCTGGCGCGGGGCTCGAACCCTGGTTAGTGACCTCACTAGGTGACTGTAGGTCACCCCAGTTCCGTGCGCTAACCCACTGTACTACCGCGGACGTTAATAGGATAGTAACCTTAGTTCTCCTTGAAAGAACCAGGTGATAGTCTCGTGGTGATTCACATGATGGGTGTCTTAGACTTCGCCATCAACGACTATTTTACACTATCCCAGACGTCAACTCCGGTAGTACAGTATTGGGGTTGCGGGATTTTTGCGAGGGCATTACATATATATTATACAGACACATAGTAGTGTCATGCATTTCCATTGAATATCGATAAATATGTTGCTAAGGAAGCTTTCGTGCCATGCGATATTTTCCTGGCGAGCGATATCGAGCCTGCAATTTAGGAGGAAACTCAAATAAGTTGAATTAATAGTTAGTTAGTTAAAATAGGACTTCAGAGGCTATCAACCCTTCTGGATTATTCAGCCAGCACACTCCAAGTCAAGTACATTTTCAGGAATGGAGAAGCCTAGTCCCTTGTTGAAAAAAAAAAATATATATATATATATATATATATATATATATATATATATATATATATATATATATATATATATATATATATATATATATATATAAATTATCAATACGTGGACTGCACACGTTTCCAATTATGAAAGTATATCTCTGGACACGAATTTATGAATATAGTTGTCTATACATGAACTGCAATGCTATGTATGTATAGTATTTATTTAGCAGTAAGTCCTGTCCAATAATGTATCCATATAGATAACATTGCAATAATGTATCCATATAGATAACATTGCAATAATGTATCCATATAGATAACATTGCAATAATGTATCCATATAGATAACATTGCAATAATGTATCCATATAGATAACATTGCAATAATGTATCCATATAGATAACATTGCAATAATGTATCCATATAGATAACATTGCAATAATGTATCCATATAGATAACATTGCAATAATGTATCCATATAGATAACATTGCAATAATGTATCCATATAGATAACATTGCAATAATGTATCCATATAGATAACATTGCTTAAAGAAAAACATAGGGGGGTCCACGCATGAGTCACTTCCGTGTGTGTGTGTGTATGTGTCTGTCTGTGTGTGTCTGTCTGTGTGTGTGTGTGTGTGTGTGTGTGTGTGTGTGTGTGTGTGTGTGTGTATGTGTCTGTCTGTGTGTGTGTGTATGTGTCTGTCTGTGTGTGTCTGTCTGTGTATGCCTGTGTGTGTGTATGTCTGTGTGTGTGTGTGTGTGTGTGTATGTGTCTGTCTGTGTGTGTCTGTCTGTGTATGCCTGTGTGTGTGTATGTCTGTGTGTGTGTGTGTGTGTATGTGTGTGTGTGCCTCTCTTAAGTGCATACTATGTGAATTATACAGTATTTGTGTGTATTATACTGTATGTGTACAATATATATATATATATATATATATAATATATATATATATATAATATATATATATATATATATATATATATATATATATATATATATATATATATATATATTATATATATATAAGGTACGTTAGAGTCAAAATGTCTGGACACACGGAACTTGAATCAATTTAAGGGGGCCCACCTCGCTTTTTGTGTTCTCTTTCTCTCCCTCTCTCTCTTTGGCTTGTATCCATTCGGCTCCATTCAGCCTACTGTTTTAAGGCGTTTACCCCCATCCAGGTGTCAATATTTCCCTGGCGAGTGGTAGGGAGCCAGCATATATATATATATTTGTTTTAATAGCAAGCTAAATTTGTACATTTTTCGATAGAAAAATGTCTCCGAAATTATCCTTAAAATGCTGGCTCGCTATCGCTTGCCAGGAAGAAATCGACACATAGATGGGGATAAACGTCTTAAAACAGTTGGCTGAATGGGGCCGAATGGATACAAGCCAGGGAAAGAGAGAAAAGGAGAGAAAGATAAAAAAATCCGGTGACTCCCCTTAAGTCATTGGATGAGGGAAAGACAGATTGATAGAGAGTTCCTGAACTTACTTGATACAATATCTGTCATTTATTTG
>CM064512.1:60302135-60337135 GCA_032716605.1 Paralithodes platypus | reverse complement strand
TGGCGCTAATATGAATGTAGATAATTATATACTGTACGGTGGCGCTAATATGAATGTAGATAATTATATACTGTACGGTGGCGCTAATATGAATGTAGATATATACTGTACGGTGGCGCTAATATGAATGTAGATAATTATATACTGTACGGTGGCGCTAATATGAATGTAGATAATTATATACTGTACGGTGGCGCTAATGAATGTAGATAATTATATACTGTACGGTGGCGCTAATATGAATGTAGATAATTATATACTGTACGGTGGCGCTAATATGAATGTAGATAATTATATACTGTACGGTGGCGTTAATATGAATGTAGGTAATTATATACTGTGCGGTGGCGCTAATATGAATGTAGATAATTATATACTGTACGGTGGCGCTAATATGAATGTAGATAATTATATACTGTACGGTGGCGCTAATATGAATGTAGATAATTATATACTGTACGGTGGCGCTAATATGAATGTAGATAATTATATACTGTACGGTGGCGCTAATATGAATGTAGATAATTATATACTGTACGGTGGCGCTAATATGTCATGGCTCAGCTGCCAATACGTGTGGCTCGCTCTGTGCTGTATTAATGTCTGTCAGATGTTGAATAGGGTGGGTAAGTGAAGGAACATGGTTGTATATCTCACCCAAAAGGAAGAAAGCATGTGTGAATATTTCTGATACCAATAATTTTAATTGATCAAAACATAATTGGTGCCGAGACATCACTTATTAGGCCGACTGTACATAAGTATATACTACGGCCATAAGCATCATTTCTCCACATTTGCGGACTCAACAGAGCTCACGTTACCCAACTCCTCAAAAACCTTAATGCTTGTAGGCTTTCATTACACAGAATGTTGTCTGTTTGTCTGTCTATCTGTCTGTCAATTGATGTCTCTCCATATGTCTATCTGTCAATATATATATATCTATATATATATATATAATATATATATATATATATATATATATATATAATATATATATATACAGTATATATACATATCTATATATATTTATATATATATATATAATTATATATATATACCATATACTGTATATACGGTATATATATATATATATATATATATACATATATATATATATATATATATATATATATATATATATATATATATATATATATATATCCATCAATCTATCTATTGACCTATCGGTATATCTATCTTTCTATTTATCCCTATCTATCTATCTCTATCTATCTATCTATCTATCTATCTATCTATCTATCTATCTCCACCATTCTATCTATCTATCTATCTATCTATCTCCACCATTCTATCTATCTATCTATATATTTATCTATATCCACCAATCTATCTATCTATCTACCCACCCACATGACAGGACTCAATGGCACTCACACAACACAACCCTTTAAGGGGAGATGGGCCGTTTTTCTGGTCCCCCGTCTCCCTCATAATTAGCCCAAATACTTTTCAAATTTGAAGATGTTTTCCCCATTAGTTTGACGATTTCAAGACCTTTCGCACCATTTCTTTGTCAATGTTAAGACCTTTCGTCCTAGTTAGGTGTCTATTTTTGTCCTGGCGAACGATAGTGAGCCTATAAATTTGGAAGAACCGACAAATTTACATTTTTATCTACAGTAGAAGGGGGATCTAATGGATTTTTTTTTTTATAAGTTTGATGGAAGTATAGGGAGGAAACTAAAAAAAAAAAATATATATATATATATATATATATATATATATATATATATATATATATATATATATATATATATATGAACAAATCGACCTAAAAACTAAAAACTTGCCAGGTCTTCTAAAGAGCTTCAATGTTATATAGTCTCACTTAGCAGTAAATTCCACACTATTATTTATTAGCCGTATCCGCGTTTCTAGGGTGTGTGTGTGTGTGTGTGTGTATGTGAGCAGGAAGGTTTATTTTTGTGTTTTTTTTTTTTACCGACGAACTATTTATATTGGGCTTTAACTTGTATGTATACATAATTTGTGTACAATAAATATATATACTGTATATATATGTAGGCCTATATATATATATATATTTATTTATTTATTTTTCTATGTGAGTGAGGGAGGCAAAGGCAGAACTTCCTATAGCGAGTGCCTCCCCCATAGTTGAAAGAGTGACAGGGCCAAAATCAATATATATATGTGTGTGTGTTACTCAGTTACTCAGTTACTTGTTCGTCAAGGGGAATCCACGCAATGCGAGCTAAGCTCATTATTATCGCGCCTCCTTAACTGGGAATGTATTGCGTGAAATGCATGTTAAGTGTTTTATGTACTGTTGGAATGGCTGTGGATATGTGTGTAGTCTGTAGTTAGCCAATTGGCGACATCGGAAACGAAGGCTTAGGGTGGATCTGTATGGTACCATTCTCACTATAGACGGTACCGTCTCGCCCGAAGGCTTAGGTAGCCATCATAGTCCAGTAAATCTAGCAATCATTTAACTGGACCTAGAACAAATTGTAATAGAAGGTTTTTTGGCTTTAACTTGTTTATTAGGTCCCTCTGATGAACATATAAAAAGTCTCCAACTTTTGGACACCGGGAAAGTGGTTAATTTGCATAAATTCAAGATGGCCGCCGTCCAAAGCTTCAATTTACAGATAACTTTTTTCTGGTTGCTCCTAGACCCTATAAATGTATTACAAACAACGTTTTTTGGCTTTAACTTGTTTATTAGGTCCCTCTGATGAACATATAAAAAGTCTCCAACTTTTGGACACCTGGAAAGTGGTTAATTTACAGCCGAAAAACCTTACAGACAGGCTGAACTGTCTCTTTCACAAGGGGTGACACAGGCACTTTGTGCTTGTATGGGTTTTTTGACCTGTTGTCCCTCTTTTTTATAAAAAAAAAAAAAAAAAAAAACATGACGTAGTATGACGTCATTCAGAGCCAATTATGTAATTCATGATAGGAGTTCGTATTCACTTGGATCATCGGTGCTTGCATCAAAGTTGCTATTTTGACAGAGTCCTTTACATTGACCACATGCACTGGAACATTCAAGCTCATTCCGTTTGCAACTACAGCGTTGAGTGTCACAGTTGCCCTTACACTGACATCTGACCAATTTCAGTAGTGAATCAGGAGCCACTGGCGAATCCATCGTCTTCGGTTCAAGCTGTCCCTTCCGCAGACACCAGCCCCATTTCTCGGGGTCCACACAGTTCCCCATCCATTCTTGGACCTGACAATAAACTCGGAACGAGTGGTATTTGGCTGCATCGGTTGTTGGGGAAGGCTGTGAACTTCAACGGTAGTTGAACTTTTTGCCACCTTGTTGCAAAACTTTGTCTTTCGCAGTCCGTCAAGGGTGTCATTTCCTTTTCCCCCGTACAAATAAACCAAGGCCTTTTCACCAGCTGATGATATCGCGTCTTTACTTCCACTTTGGCAACAGAATGCTTCTATACATTTCAAGAAACCGTTGTCTTCCCTCACTTTCCTCAAGGCAGCCCCTTTACCAATACCATACAGTCGTGAGGTTGTGTCACATCCACAGAGTGCATGGACAACTGGCAGGACACGACAGATGCTTTCACCGAGAGCTTCTGCTACTGAGTTAATATGCCAACATTTCCCACCTTCCTTGCTCGACTTGAAGTACAAATCATTCATCCCTCGTTCCGCATAATGACACAACAGCACCAACAAGTCTGTGTCCTCACCTATCACATATGTCACGGTTTCCCTTGCATGCTCAATTCCCTTCTTCGCAATCATGACATCTGCATCTGCTGGCGCATTGACACAGTCAATTCCATTTGCCTTGAATGTTTCACACAATAAGTCAATGAAGTTTTGCTTATTGTCCGAGTTTGACAAGAAGTTTTCCTTTTTTGACCGAAGGGGCATGGTTGGAGTGAACATCACCTTTTGACCAAAGACTCCTTTTGATCGTCGATTGTGTGTCATGTCCTTGGTAGTAGGTCCTGATTTATAACCGTCGAATACAACCACCGGGTTGAGAAAGTTTTTGGAAACATGCTTCATGTACATGCTTGCAATGTCCTCAAATGTGTCACCCTTCTTCCATGGAATCCTTTGCAATAAGGAACCACCATCCAGAACATGGGTCACAGTCCTTTCTTCCTCAAATGATTCCAATGACGACTTGGGAACAACAGCAGCTATCTCATCTCCTAGCTGTGGTTTATTGGCTTCCCTGAGCCTCCCCCACTTATCGAACAGAGCAGTAGGGTAGCTAGACAACTCATACGCAAAGACCTCTTCAACACCTAAGTCCCTGTTATTAGCAAAGATGAGGAGCCTCTGGAAAAGGAGCTGTGGGTCGATTGGTACTTTTTCAGCACTGATTGTAACCTTTGCACCCAACGACTCAACTTGATCTTTCTTCCTAAATGAAAAGTCAAAAGCATTGCTACCTTCCATCTTCTGCACAATGTTCATACCAACCTCATACAGTAAATGAGGATTGGCCGAGGCTGGTCCTGTCACACCGTTGGCAATATTCCTGAGTTCATTTGATTCTTGAAATGGATCATAATCCTTGAAGAATGCGAGAACCTTCTCTGTGTCCTTCCTATCTCGTTCACGCCTTGCTTCAGTCATTTCTTTGTGCTGCTCAGAGGTGTGGAAATGCTTCCCTGTCAGTTCTTGCATAACTTCACTCACCTCAGCGCAGGCTGGCATAGCAAGTAACCAGCGCAGGCGTTGCGTTTCCTCCATGCCCCTACCACGTGTCAATCCACCATTCGTTTTCAAAGAGCGCATCAAAACCTGCTCTATAACCAAGTCGCTTGGCAGTCCTGCCCACAGCCGATCACTTCGGCGGATCACAAATAGACCGGAGTTCAATTGACAGAACATGTCTGGGTTGAGCTGCTCAAGTTCAATCATGTCTTGAATGTACACATGGGCTGACTTGGCATAATTGTTATGACCACACGCTGCAAAGTACGGCAACATCTCCTGGAGTGTTCCGAGGTACAGTAGGAAATCGCCCATTCTCAGTGCCCTCAGGAAGCGACGCAGCAGGTCAATCATGTCCATGTATTGAATCCATAGCTTTCCCATCTTATGCTCTGCTAAGGAGCTCTTCTCAGCTTTAAGTTTTTCAGAAATTCTGTTGAAAACGTCTTTACTGCAGACTTCATCCGTTGAAACGTCTTCACGCAACAGCTTATCCAAAAGATCTGCAGCCTCCTGGAAGTCCTTGCATGAAACAAGAAACAAGATGATGGGATTAGTATAGGCCTAGGCAAAATGTAATAGACAATAATGTGCAGTAAAGGTAGGGCTTGACCTAGAACAAATTGCAATAGAAGGTTTTTTGGCTGTAAGGTTTTTTGGCTGTAAATTAACCACTTTCCAGGTGTCCAAAAGTTGGAGACTTTTTATATGTTCATCAGAGGGACCTAATAAACAAGTTAAAGCCAAAAAACGTTGTTTGTAATACATTTATAGGGTCTAGGAGCAACCAGAAAAAAGTTATCTGTAAATTGAAGCTTTGGACGGCGGCCATCTTGAATTTATGCAAATTAACCACTTTCCCGGTGTCCAAAAGTTGGAGACTTTTTATATGTTCATCAGAGGGACCTAATAAACAAGTTAAAGCCAAAAAACCTTCTATTACAATTTGTTCTAAGTCCAGCCCTACTTTGACTGGTCTATCAGCTTAGGTGAACCATATGATACCCATCTCGCCTTGTACCATTTTTGCCAACCCCAGATGGGACGTCACAACGTCGTCCACTTATTCCAGGTACCTATTTACAGCTAGGTGAACTGAGGCTAACACATGAAAGGAGACAAGCCCAATTTGTCTCCGCCCGGCCGGGGATTGAACCCCCGACCCCTCGTGTGTGAGACGAGAGCTCTACCTACTAGGCTACGGGCTGTGTGTGTGTGTGTGTGTGACTTTAATAACATAATTGCAACAAAAGAATGCATACGAATTATTTTGAGCGTTTAGCAACAATTATATTTAGTAATCATATCCGCAATCTTGTGTTGGTTTGAGGTCATAACGGCCCCGCTCCTAAATGGCCACAGTCTCTTTCCCTAACCTTACTCAATTTAACTTAACTAAACCTTATCTAACTTATCCTAACCTAACTTAAGCTAACCTAAAGTAACCTACTTTACATAATTTAAGGGGGAAGGGTTAATATTGTCGGTCGCTATCGCTCGCCAGGAAAATATCGACATCTAAATGGCACGAAAGGTCATAATATTGACAAAGAAAGGAAGAAAGGGTCGAAAAGTCCATAAATCGCCATGCTAATTGACCCAAACATGTGGGAGGAAGATGGGGGTTGCAGAATATTCAACATTATCCCCTGATCAACCTAACTCAACCTAACTAAACTAAACCTAATAATATTTAACCTACATTACTATATTATTATTTTATATTAGTATATTATTATATTATATTAGTATATTATTATATTATATTAGTATATTATTATATTATATTACTATATTATTATATTATATTAGTATATTATTATATTATATTACTATATTATTATATTATATTAGTATATTATTATATTATATTACTATATTATTATATTATATTACTATATTATTATATTATATTACTATATTATTATATTATATTATATTACTATATGGTAAGGATGAACTGTATGCCCAGGATGGAGTACATCTCTCTCGACTAGGAGTTTCGACCTTGGCCAGCTCACTCGACAAGATTGTTGCGGGGTTTCGTTAAAAAAACCTGGGTGTGTAAGTAAAATACTGTCTCCATATGGAGCAGGTACTTCATGTGACAAACCAGTGAGTAAAATAGAAAAAATCAGTCAAGATAGTGCGGATATAGTGATGTGTAATAGTAGTATCGATAACACTACACATGTAACTGATAGTAAAGATGAGAATACTGGTAGAGTAGAATTTCCGTCTAGAGCTAGTAGTTCAACAGGAAATAATAAGTTAGCTAAACACAATAGAAAATTAGTTGCAAATAAAAGTAATAGGTTGAGGGTATATTATACAAATTGTAGGAGTTTATGTAACAAAATGAACGAACTTAGAGCACTCGTTAGCACAGAAAATATAGACATAATAGCGCTAACTGAAACGTGGATTAATACAGAATCTAGGCATTTTTTAGCAGAATTTGATATTCCAGGATATAGTTTGTTTAAATATGACCGAACAAGTAGGAGGGGCGGGGGTATAGCAGTGTTTGTCAGGAGTACATTAAACAGCTGTATTAAATCAGGTATTAGACTAAATAATGATAATGAAAGTGTTTGGGTAGAGGTTAACGAAGGTAGTGAGACCATAGTTATTGGAGTTATATAGACCGCCTAATATGAGTAGAAATGGCGGAAAATCGTTATGGGAGGAAATTAAAATAGCATCAAGGTTTAGCAATGTGTGCATTATGGGGGATTTTAATTTTCCGAACATTGATTGGCAGCACCAAATAGGCGACTCCGATTCAGTAGAGTTTATAGAGGTAGTACAAGATAGTTTTTATTTCAATTCATAGATACGCCGACTAGAGGTATTAATATTCTTGATTTAGTTTTCAGTAACAATGAACATATGATAAATAATGTAGAGATTGGTGACCACCTAGGAAATAGCGATCATAAATCTATTTATTTTAATATACAATGGACAGGAAATGCTAAAGAGAATACGACACTTATCCCAGATTTCAGAAAAGCCGATTATGGTGGGCTAAGAAGAGACTTAAGGGTGGACCCTATTGTTAAGCGATTAAGTCAGGATATGCCAGAGTTAAACTTGCCACCTACATATAACCAGTTTATTGCTTCACTCCACAATGCTCAAAATAAATATATCCCTAAAAGAAGATTTAGATCGACGCAGAACCAACCAAAATGGATGACTAATAAGCTAATAGATCTTATAGGAAAAAAGAAAGGAATATATCGAAAAATAAAGAAAGGTGAAAATCATTTACATATATACTATCAGACTCTATCAAGACAGGTCAAAAAGGAAATCAGGAAAGCAAAAAAGAAATTATGAAATAAGGATAGCCAGCGACTCAAAAAATAACCCTAAAGCTTTTTACCAACTATATAAATCTAAAGTTAGAGATGTAATAGGCCCCCTAAAAACTTCAATAGGAGAAATAACAGAAAATGATTTAGAAATGTGCAGTACATTAAATAGTCAGTTTCTTTCCGTTTTCACTAATGAAAATTTGGCACAGATTACAGAAGTCAATATGGTATATAGTGATAGTATAGAAAATATGTTAAGTACAGTTAGTATAAGTAGAAATGATGTGCTTAAGGAAATTGACAGACTGAAACCTCAAAAATCGCCTGGTCCTGACGAGGTATATGCTAGAGTATTAAAAGAATGCAGAGATGAGTTAAGTAGTCCATTAGCATTTATATTTAACAAGTCATTAGAAACAGGTTTAGTTCCAGAAGCTTGGAAGCTTGCAAATGTAGTTCCGATCTTCAAAAAAGGTGATAAATCGATAGCATCCAATTACCGTCCCATTAGTCTCACATCAATCATAGGAAAGTTGCTAGAGTCTATTATTGCTAGGAAAATTAGAAGCCACTTAGTAAAATTTAACTTAATAAATTCTTCTCAGCATGGATTCACTCAGGGACGTTCGTGCCTTACAAATTTGCTTAGCTTTTTCTCAGAGGTATATGAAGCAGTAGATAGTGACAAGTCATATGATATTATATATTTAGATTTCAGTAAAGCTTTCGACAGAGTCCCTCATGAGAGATTGATGAGAAAGGTTGAGGCACATGGAATAGGAGGGTCGTTGTTGGGATGGATTAGGTCATGGCTAATTGGTAGGAAACAGAGAGTCAGCATAAATGGTACCAAGTCAGAGTGGGGAGCAGTCAAAAGTGGTGTCCCCCTGGGATCGGTATTAGGTCCCCTGTTGTTTCTTATATACATAAATGACCTAGATTTAGGTATAACTAGTAGGATAAGTAAATTCGCAGACGATACTAAAATGGGGAGATCAATTGATTCAGATAGCGATATAGAGTGCCTCCAAAGGGATCTAGATACCTTACATGAATGGTCAGTAAATTGGCAGATGAAGTTTAACATTGACAAATGCAAGGTATTAAAGATAGGGAAGATGCAAACAAATGTTAAATATAAACTAGCTAATTTAGAATTAGAAAATTCAGACTGCGAGAAAGATCTAGGTGTGTTTGTTAGCAATGATTTGAAGCCTAGAAAACAGTGTATAAGCGTTCGTTCGTAATAAGGCAAACAGGATTCTCGGGTTCATCTCTAGGAGTGTGAGTAACAGAACTGCTGATGTTATCTTAAAACTTTACTTGTCATTAGTGAGACCCCATATGGATTATGCTGTCCAATTTTGGTGTCCTTATTACAGAATGGACATAGATTCATTGGAGAGAATTCAGCGTAGAATGACAAAAATGATCCATAATATTAGAAATTTTCCGTATGAAGAAAGGTTGAAGAAATTAGGTTTACATTCGTTAGAGAGACGCAGAGTTAGAGGGGATATGATAGAGGTGTTCAAGTGGGTTAGTGGGATTAACAAAGGGGTCATGACAAATGTACTAAAGCTCAGTGATAGCGAAAGAACTCGTACCAATGGTTTCAAATTAGATAAATTTCGTTTCAGAAAAGATATAGGCAAATATTGGTTTGGTAACAGAGTTGTAGATGGGTGGAATAGGCTACCAAGTGATATAGTGGGATCAAGAACGATAGGGAGCTTTAAGAAAAAATTGGATAAGCATATGGACGAGAAGGGTTGGGTGTGAAGGGGGATCAGCCGGGTTGGGCCAATCAGCGCTCTGCAGACCCCCGTAATCCTGCGTTAATCTCTAACCGGTTTGGTAAGATGATCCTCAGGGTATTAGAGTGTTGAGCCTATAATTGGGCTTTGTAATTGGGGTTGTGTGGGACAGGGATCTGCCTTGCTTAGGCCAATCGGCTTTCTGCAGACTCCCATTTTCTTATGTTCTTATGTTCTTATATTATTATATTATATTAGTATATTATTATATTATATTACTATATTATTATATTAGTATATTATTATATTATATTAGTATATTATTATATTATATTACTATATTATTATATTATATTAGTATATTATTATATTATATTACTATATTATTGAATCTATGTATCATATCGATGTTTACAACTCCAACTTCCTTATAGCCTGAAACTCGCAAGTGGTCAATAAGGGTGTTTTTAGGCTATACTGATGTAGCAAAAACGGAATAGTGTTAACCCTTTGAGGATGATTAGGGGTTTTGACCGTTTATTCTGGCTATCAGCATACGATTGTATTCAGCTTAGGGATGTGAAGGGGGAGAATTTACTACAGGGCAAGGAAGGGGATAGGAGAGAACAGTGAGACTCGCAAACAAGGCTGTGATTGTTGAGGAATGGAGTTGCCAGCGCTCCCGGGAGTTGCTAGCTGGGCCGTTAAGGGGAGGTATTTAGTTTGTTCCCTAGACCTCCATCAAGCTTAAAATTACACCCCCTTGAGTCCCTTTCAAGATAAATTTGTACATTTTTCGGTAGAAAATTTCCCGGCCGAAGGCCGGTTCCTCTTAAATTACAGGCTCGCTATCGCTCGCCAGGATAAAATCGACACCTACTGTATATGGCACAAATGGTCTTAAAATTGACAAATGGGGCGAAAGTTCTTAAAATCGCCAAAATAATGGGGCAAACGTCTTAAAATCTCAAAAGCAATAGGGCTAAACATGAGGGAGAAAGGGGCCAAGAAAATAATCCCTCAAGTGGATATCTCCCCTTAATGCGCGTGTGTAGCACCGCTCAGCTTGGCTGACTCATCTCTCCCAACCATCTCTCTGACGGACTCACGGTCGTTTCGGCTCAGGCTTGTTCCTCTCTGTTCGTTCGGAGCCTTCGCTACCCGGACGGTGAAGTGATGTAAAGTCAGTAAAATTAGGCTAGCCTAAACTGAACAAGATGCGGAAATATAACTGATCCGACCAGGCCAAGTGAGATATCTCTATTGGTCTAACAGGTAGGAGTGACCGCCTCATACCCAAGGGTCCCGGGTTCAACTCCCGCCCAGGGCATATTTTCGGGAGGCTATTTTCGCATCAAACGAAGTTTAGGTGTGTTGGTAATTTTTGTTAACCCTTTCACGTTTTTATGACGCAGAGGTTGCCAGATTAGAAATAATAAATATAGTTCTCTCACTCTTATAATTACCTCTCCAAAATTAGTTTTCTGCCCACCGCTAACTCAAAGACAACTGCAGAGGTTGAAGTAACTAAACTAAAGGTTTCTAAATACCCCTGATGGTAACAAAGGCTTTAAAGTATCCCTAATAGGCTCAAAATTGCGTCAAAAACGTGAGAGGGTTAAGATGGTTGAAAGTAAGATCAGAGCTCCATAACTCCTCTGTCGGGTATGGTGTAAAACCCCTATTCCTACAGGAAGGCCTTGTGAGTTGAGTCAGAGGGTTGGTTGACATAGGTTTGATCCTTGTGATTACTTAAGGGGAGATATCCACTAGAGGGATTATTTTCTTGGCCCCTTTCTCCCTCATGTTTAGCCCCATTGCTTTTGAGATTTTAAGACGTTCGCCCTAGTAGTTTGGACATTTTAAGACATTTTGCCCTATTTCTGTCAATTTTAAGACCTTTCGTGCCACTAAGGTGTCGATTTTTTCCTGGCGAGCGATAGCGAGCCTGTAATTTAAGAGCAACCGGCCTCCGGCCGGAACATTTTTCTACCGAAAAATGTACAAATTTATCTTGAAAGGGGGTCTAGGGGGTGTAATTTTAAGGTTTATGAAAACGTAGGGAACAAACTAAATACCTCTCCTTAACCCCTTTAGTACCGGGGACGTCCTTTCATTATATTCTGGACACTATTTGACGATTATATTCAGTTTAGGAAGGACCTATGGTATATAGTTCAAAGAATTAAATGAGAGACAGTCTGTAGCCTTTGAACTGTTGGTGGTCCTTCCTAAGCTGAATAAAATCGTCTACTAGTTGCCAGAATACAATGCAAAGGACGTCGTCGGTACGAAAGGGGTGAACGAGCCAGCCAAAAATGAGTACACTCGTTAAAAGGGAGGTTTGGTTTTTTCTGGACCCACTTCTCCCTTATGTTAAGGGGAGATTTCCACCTGGAGGATTTTTTTCTGAACCTCTTTCTCCCTCATGTTTAACCCCATTGCTTGTGAGATTTAAAGACGCTTGCCCCATTTGTTTGGCCATTTTAAGAACCCTCGCCCCATTTCTGTCAATTTTAAGACCATTCGTGCCATTTAGGTGTCGATTTTTTCCTGGCGAGCGATAGCGAGCCTGTAATTTAAGGGGCACCGGCCTTTGGCCGGGACATTTTTCTACCGAAAAATTTACAAATTTATCTTGAAAGGGGGTCAAGGGGGTGTAATTTTAAGCTTGATGGAGGTCTAGGGAACAAACTAAATACCTCCCCTTAAAGCCCCATTAGTTTGGCGATTTTATAACGTGCTCTGTCATTTAGGTGTCTATTGTTTTCCTAGCGAGCTATAGCGAGTCTGTAGTTTAGGAGGAATCGGCCTTTTGCCGGGATATTTTTCTACGTAAAAATGTACAAATTTATCTTGAATTCCCCCCGAATTGGGGGTATTTTTTAAATCTTGATGGGGGTCTTGGGAGGAAACTAATATTTATAAATAATTTCATAAATGAACAACTATATACTAATAAATTTAAATCTCTTAATATAACCTAAGCTGTTTAGGAGTGTGGCTGTTTAGGAGTGTGGCCGTTTAGGAGTGTGGCTGTTTAGGAGTGTGGCCGTTTAGGAGTGTGGCCGTTTAGGAGTGTGGCCGTTTAGGAGTGTGGCCGTTTAGGAGTGTGGCCGTTTAGGAGTGTGGCTGTTTAGGAGTGTGGCCGTTTAGGAGTGTGACCGTTTAGGAGTGTGGCCGTTTAGGAGTGTGGCTGTTTAGGAGTGTGGCCGTTTAGGAGTGTGGCCGTTTAGGAGTGTGACCGTTTAGGAGTGTGGCCGTTTAGGAGTGTGGCCGTTTAGGAGTGTGGCCGTTTAGTATTGCGGCCGTTTAGGAGTGTGGCCGTTTAGGAGTGTGGCCGTTTAGGAGTGCGACCGTTTAGGGGTGTGACCGTTTAGGAGCGTGGCTGTTATGACCTAGTTCCCCTTACAACCAAAGCATGCATACGATAGCAATTACTCGATTATATACCATTATATTTAGGGCTCATGTCCGCATTCTTCGGTTGGGTTTATTTTAGCGAATATTGTGTATGCACTAATTTACCAGATAGAGCAGTATGGCGTGTGTGTGTGTGGGCGGGGGGGGGGGGGGGTGTAGTGTGTGTGTGAGGGGGTTGTCTGTGTGTGAGAGGGGGTTGTGTGTGGGGGGTGGGGTGTGTAGTGTGTGTGAGAGGGGGTTGTGTGTGTGTGTGTGTGGGAGGGGGGTGTAGTGTGTGTGAGAGGGGGGTAGTGTGTGTGAGAGGGGGTTGTGTGTGTGTGTGGGGGAGGGGGGTGTAGTGTGTGTGAGAGGGGGTGTGTGTGTGTGTCAGTAGTGTGTGTGAGGGGGTTGTGTGTGTGTGAGAGGTTGTGGGGGGGGGGGTGTAGTGTGTGTGAGGGGTTTGTGTGTGTGAGAGGGGGTTGTGTGTGTGTGGGGGGGGGTAGTGTGTGTGTGAGGGTTGTGTGTGTGAGAGGGGGTTGTGTGTGTGTGTGTGGGGGGGTGTAGTGTGTGTGGGGGGGGTGTAGTGTGTGTGTGAGGGGGTTGTGTGTGTGAGAGGGGGTTGTGTGTGTGTGGGGGGGGGGATAGTATGTGTGTGAGGGGGTGTGTGTGTGTGAGAGGGGTTGTGTGTGTGTGGGGGGGGGGGGGGGGTAGTATGTGTGTGAGGGGGTGTGTGTGTGGGGGGGGGGGGTAGTGTGTGGTGTGAGGGGGTTGTGTGTGTGTGAGAGGGGGTTGTGTGTAGTGTGGTGAGGGGTTTTTGTGTGGTGTGTGAGAGGGGGTTGTGTGTGTGTGGGTGGAGGGTTGTGTGTGTGTGAGGGGGTTGTGTGTGTGAGATTGGTGTGTGGGGGGTTTGTTGTGTGTGAGGGGGTTGTGTGTGTGAGAGAGGGTTGTGTGTGTGGGGGGGTGTAGTGTGTGTGAGGGGTGTGTGTGTGAGGGGGGTGTGTGTGAGGGGTGTAGTGTGAGGGTGGGTTGTGTGTGTGTGAGAGGAGTGTAGTGTGTGTTGTAGTGTGTGAGGGGGTTGTGTGTGTGTGAGAGAGAGAGAGTGCATGAGTGTGTGGTGGTGGGAGGGGTATGTGTGGGTAGGTGGTTGGGTAGTAATAGTTGTATGGGTGTGTGTGTGTGTGTGTGTTTGTTTGAGGAGGTGCATGTGTGTGCGGTGGTGGGAGAGTTATGTGTGGCTGGGTGGTTGTGTAATATGTGTGTACAGTAGCCTATGTGTGTGAGGGGGGTTGTGTGTGTGTGTGTGTGCATGAGTGTGTTTATGAGTGTGTGTGTGTTAATCATCGCCTGTGGGCGTGTACAATACCGAATGTGTGTCATTATATATATATATAAACTTATATATATATATATATATATATATATAACAATGATATTTGTGTACATATTCTAACTTTTGAATTAATTTTCCATGGAAATTGTTTATTGTCAGTGGTCAACTTTTTCCACATAAAATAGTTTAATATATAATGTTTCATATATAATGTTTCATATATAATGTTTCATATATAATGTTTCATATATAATGTTTCATATATATAATGTTTCATGTAAAATGTTTCATATATAATGTTTCATATATGTTTCATATATAATGTTTCATAAATAATGTTTCATATATAATGTTTCATATAAAATGTTTCATATAATGTTTCATATATAATGTTTCATATATAATGTTTCATATATAATGTTTCATATGTTTCATATATAATGTTTCATATATAATGTTTCATATATAATGTTTCATATATAATGTTTCATATATAATGTTTCATATATAATGTTTCATATATAATGTTTCATATATAATGTTTCATATATAATGTTTCATATATAATGTTTCATATATAATGTTTCATATACAGTATAATGTTTCATATATAATGTTTCATATATGTTTCATATATAATGTTTCATATAAAATGTTTCATATATAATGTTTCATATATGTTTCATATATAATGTTTCATATATAATGTTTCATATATAATGTTTCATATATAATGTTTCATATATGTTTCATATATAATGTTTCATATATAATGTTTCATATATAATGTTTCATATATGTTTCATATAAAATGTTTCATATATAATGTTTCATATATAATGTTTCATATATAATGTTTCATATATGTTTCATATATAATGTTTCATATATAATGCTTCATATATGTTTCATATATGTTTCATATATAATGCTTCATATATGTTTCATATATGTTTCATATATAATGTTTCATATATAATGTTTCATATATAATGCTTCATATATGTTTCATATATAATGTTTCATATATAATGCTTCATATATGTTTCATATATAATGTTTCATATATGTTTCATATATAATGTTTCATATATAATGTTTCATATATAATGTTTCATATATAATGTTTCATATATAATGTTTCATATATAATGTTTCATATATAATGTTTCATATATAATGTTTTTTCCCGATCGTTGTGGAAGGTCAAATTAAGGGAGCCCACCTCGCTTTTTTTCTCTTTCTCTCCCTCTCTCTTTGGCTTGTATATATTCGGCCCCATTCAGCCTACTGTTTTAAGACGTTTACCCCCATCCACGTGTCAATATTTTCCTGGCGAGCGGTAGCGAGCCAGCATATATATATTTTTGTTTTGACAGCAAGCTAAATTTGTACATTTTTCGATTGAAAAATGTGTCCGGCGAAGCCGGATTTCTCCATACAATGTTGGCTCGTTAACGCTCGCCAGGAAGAAATCGACATCTGGATGGGGATAAACGTCTTAAAACAGTTGGCTGAATGGGGCCCGATGGATACAAGCCAGGGAAAGAGAGAAAAGGAGAGAAAGATAAACAAAAAACGGTGACCCCCCTTAAAGTTGTGAATATGTTTGTGTAACAGGTCAAGAGTTCAGGTCAGAGGTCAAACGAGGGTATATTGTGCTTTATTGTTATATATGTATCTCCCTCTCTCCTCTATCTATATCTATCTATCTATCTATCTATATATCTATCTATCTATCTATCTATTTATCTCATACTGCTACTTGTTCAAGATATTCCTTCTCTTAGACGGGATGCTTGCCTAGAATGTTTTTTATATACCGGTATATATATATATATATATATATATATATATATATATATATATATATATATTATGTTCTCTCCACTAACCAACTTTACTCCTAAACTCGATTAATGAAATTAACAAACACATCAACACACTTATGCATTGCACCACGAAGACAGTTAAAGTATGTTGCACAAGCCTACGATTTATTATGCAGTTTCGAATCCTGCATACCAATCTTAGCATGTACAATCACTCCAACTGTGCTATCGGAGGCTATGAAGAGGTGTGAATGGAAATAGTATATATACTGTATGTATATATAGTATATATATATATATATATATATATATATATATATATATATATATATATATACATATTATAAGTGTGTGTGTGTGTGTATACCATATATGATGGGTGCTTAATAAGGGGGCCTACATCGTTTTTTTTTTTTCTCTCTCTCCCTCCCTTTACCTTTGGGTTGTATCCATTCTTCCCCATTCAGCCTACTGTTGTAATATGTTCATGCCCATCCAGGTGTCGATTTTTTCCTGGCGAGTGGTAGTGAGCTAGCATAGTTTTAAAAGTGTTTTTGACATCAGGCTAAATTTGTACATTCATCGATAGAAAAATGTCTTCAAAATATCTGACAAATCTTGATGGGAACTTTGCAATTTACACAAGAAGATCGACACAAGAATCTATCTATCTATCTATTGCCAGGCACCTTACAAGAGAGAGAGAGAGAGAGAGAGAGAGAGTCAATTTAAGGGGGGTCACCTGTTTCGTTTTTTCTCTCCTTTTCTCTTTCGCTCTTTCTTTGGCTTGTATCCATTCGGCCCCATTCAACCTACTGTTTTAAGACGTTTATCCCCATCCAGGTGTCTATTTCTTCCTGGCGAGCGATAACGAGCCAGCATTTTATGGAGAAATCCTGCTTCGCCGGAGACATTTTTCTATAGAAAAATTTACAAATTTAGCCTGTTGTCAAAAGCATTTAAACAAATATGCTGGCTCGCTACCGCTCGCCAGGAAAAGCCGACACCTGGATGGGGATAAACGTCTTAAAACAGTATGCTGAATGGGGTCAAATGGATACAACCCCAGAGAGAGAGAAAAAAACGAGGTGGGCTCCCTTCACCCTCTCCGACATATGACACGATTTTGAGTCTATTAGGGATACTTTATAGCCTTTGTTACCATCAGGGGTATTTAGAAACCTTTAGTTTAGTTACTTCAACCTCTGCAGTTGTTTTTGAGTTAGCTGTGGGCAGAAAACTAATTTTGGAGAGGTATTTATAAGAGTGAGAGACCTCTATTTCTTATTGCTAATCTGGCAACCTCTGCGTCATACGAGTCTAAAGGGGTTAATGTTGACCCATTTGTTATTGCCACCATCTACAACATATTAAAGTTACAAGGAATTATGTGTGTGTGTGTGTGTGTGTATATGAGAGTGTGTGTGTGTGTGTGTGTGGGTGTATGAGTGTGTGTGTGTGGGTATATGTGTGTAAATGTGTGTGGGTTTATGAGTGTATGATTGTGAGTGTGTTTGTGAGTGCTTGTGTAAGTGTGTGTGTGTGTGTGTACAAGTGAATGTGTGAAGGTGTATGAGTGTATGATTGTGAGTGTGTGTGTGTGTGTGCGTGAATGTATGTGTGTGTGTGTGAATTTGTGAGTGTGTTTAATGCAGAAGTCCTCCCCTCCAGAAACAAACTCAAATTCCAATACATAATTCACGAATCCCAAGACCAAGAGTAGTACTTAAGGGGAGGTTTTTAGTTTGGTCTCTAGGTATCCATCAAGCTTAAAATTAACACCCCCTTGAGCCCCTTTCAAGATAAATTTGTACATTTTTCGGTAGAAAAATGTCCCGGCTGAAAGCCGGTTCCTCTTAAATTACAGGCTCGCTATCGCTCGCCAGGATAAAGTCGACACCTAAATTGCACGAAAGGTCTTAAAATTGACAGAAATGGGTTGAAAGTTCTTAAAATCATCAAAATAATGGGGCGAACGTCATAAAATTAGAAAAGTAATGGGGCTAAACATGAGGGAGAAAGGAGTCAAGAAAAAACTCCCTCAAGTGGAAATCTCCCCTTAAGGGGGGCCCACCTCCTTATTTTCTCTCTCTCTCTCCCTCTCTGTCTGGGTTGTATTCATTCGGCCCTATTCAGCCTACTGTTTTAAAAAGTTTATCCCCATCCAGGTGTTGATTTTTTCCTGGCGAGCGGTAGCGAGCCAGCATATATTGTATAACGTTTTTGAAAGCAGGCTAAATTTGAACATTTTTCGATAGAAAAATGTCTCCGGCGAAGCCAGATTTCTCCATACAATGCTGGCTCGCTATCGCTCGCCAGGAATAAATCGTCACCTGGATGGGGATAAACGTCTTACAACAGTAGGCTGCATGGGGCCGAATGGATACAAGCCAGAGAAAATGGGAGAAAATGAGAGAAAAAAAAACAGGTGACCCCACCCTAAAATGTAACGCATAAACCCTAGCTGTAACTCTTTGTAATCCATACGCCGCCTCATCATTCGTTACATAATCACGGTCTGCTGGGCTAATAATTAATGTATTCATTTATTTTGTAGTTTCCTCGCTAGACCTCCAACAAGCTTAGAAAATACACCCCCCTTCAAGATAAACTTGTACATTTTTCGGTAGAAAAATTTCTGTTTCTCTTAAAATTACTGGCTCGCTATCGCTCGCCAGGAAAAAAATCGACACCAAAATGGCAAGAAAGGTCTTAATATTGACAAAGAAATGGGGCGAAAGGTCTTAAAATCGCCAAACTAATGGAAGGAACGTCTTAAAATCTCAAAACTAATATGCTAAACACGAGGGAGAAGGAGGTCCATAAAAAAAGCGAGTAGTACCCCCTTAAAACGTAATGCAGAATTCCTGGCTGTAATTCTTTGTAATCCACCCCACCCATCCCACCACCCCACCCCCCATCACTCGTTACATATTCACAGTCTTCCGGGCCTGGGTACAGTCGCGCTAATAAGTCATGTTGCAGCACCATGTATGTTTTGATTAACCCTGAAAAATGACTCCGGCATAGCCGGATTTATCCAAACAATGCTGGCTCGCTATCGCTCGCCAGGAAGAAATCGACACCTGGATGGGAATAAACGTCTTAAAACAGTTGGCTGAATGGGGCCGAATGGATACAAGCCAGGGAAAGAGAGAAAAGGAGAGAAAGATAAAACAAGCCGGTGACCCCCCTTAACCCTTTGAGTACCAGCGACGTGTTATATTTTATTCTAGCTATATTTAGACGACATTATGCAGCTTAGGAAGGATCTGTGGTAGGTACAAGGGTTGGCTGAGATAGTTTGAAGCCCTATTACTGCTAGAGGTCCTTCCTAAGCTAAATAAAATCGTCTAATAGTCGCCAGGATCTGATGAAAGGGACGTCCCCGGTACTGCACGGGTTGATAATTGGTATCAGCAATATCTAAGCTTCATTTCTTCATCTCGAGTGAAATATACAAACATTATCCTACACTTACCCACCCTATGCAACATCTGACAGACATTATTATTGCACAGAGCAAGCCATATTACTACACTTACCCACCCTATCCAACATCTGAAAGACATTATTACAGCACAGAGCAAGCCAAACTTAATGACAGCTGGGACATGATTTGTTAGCTCGACCGTACAGTGGCGCGAATAAATCATGTCCCAGCTGTCATTACGTTTGGCTCGCTCTGTGCTGTATTAATGTCTGTCAGATGTTGGATAGGGTGGGTAAGTGTAGGAACATGTTGGTATATCTAGCTCGAAATTAGGAAATCATGCTTAGATATTCCTGAAACCAATTATGTATAAAAATATACTTGGTGCCGTGACATCACTTATTTTTGCGACTGTATTTTATGGCTTTATAGATTTCCTTTACGTACGTGATACCAAGGACACTGCTGGATTTCCTTTACGTACGTGATACCAAGGACACTGCTGGATTTTTCTTCCTAGTTCCTTTCTTGCTTAGTTGTTGTGGCTGTATTTTGTATTTGTGTGCATTAATTATCTCTACCAAACAATCTTTATGGAGATTGTGACGTTAACCACTCCGTTAGAACCGCATGGCTTGTCCTACAGTGACTCGCTAGGATCGCCAGGGCAGTGGATGTGGCTACAGTTGATGTATTATTGTGTGCTTTATTTCATATGAAAGCTCGTGTCATGGGCAGTCCAGAAAGGCTCTTTGTTTTCGCCCATGTCAAGGCTTTATATATTTAATTGCAAAGTATATGTTTTATCATTAAGTAGTAATGATAGGAATTGAGAGAGAGAGAGAGAGAGTAGAACAGAGTGAGAGGAGGCGCGTAGTGTTTTGCTATACTCGATGACGTCATAGATGGCTGGCCTCGTGGGGATTCGTTGAGGAAGTTTTTTACCATGCTTTGTGACGTCATGTTTGGCTGGCTTCTTTAGCATTGGTTAGAGGACTTGTTACCGCTTGTTTCCCACGCAGCTCGAGCTAGTGCTAGTATATATACAGTTCCCTCGCCACTCTCTCCCTCAGATCTGGTTTCTAGAACGCATCCCTCTTATCCCTTTGATATCTGTCCCCCTCTCCGCACCTGAGAACCTTTTCCTCTGCCTATCTCTCTCATTTTCCATATCTTTCACCACCATTTATTAATATTATACCCCCTCTGGTTAACTCTGCATAATCAGCTTCATGCTGGCCAGTTGTATTGTGCGTTAAGGTCTTATATAACCCATGTATGTTAGTTGTTAAGATAAGTTGATCACGAAGCATTGGTTGGCATTCATATTGTTCAGTACCGCTTCCTATAATTATTAGTGTTCTGCTGGATTAGATAATGCTAGACTAGGAGTCTGATACTATAAGGTATTGTTTCCGATGGGTGTTGGCTTTAGTTAAAAGCTGCACGACATACCTGAGAACTGGAGTTGATTGGGTAAATTCTAGTCTGTGTGCCATTGAGAGTAGAGCATGCACGAATGAGGGCTTTTTGCCTATACCATTCTGCACTGTTCTAAGCTCGTTGTTTGTCTTTGAGGTACGCCAGGAGAACGCTTAATACTTCGGTATTAAGGTTTCTCAAGAGAGCTACCCTTCCCTATAACGTAATATTTGATGGACAGACTTGAGATTTGCACTAGGCTATGCGGCATGCCATGCGCACCAGTATCTCGTATCATTGACTCTAGCTAGACTTTATCAGTCACAGTAGACATTAAGTATATTAAACCAATTACTCTTTTTATGCATACCCGTTTATGATTACACGAGCATTTCGCAGCCTAGTTTGATGTATTGAGACACAAACGACTTAGGCTCTTTTTGTTGATAGGAATACTGCATTGTCGTGGCGATTATTATTATTGTTGTGGCGTTTAGGATATTCTTGGCTCCGACTGCATTATATCTCCTGCCTTTTTGTGTGCATAGCCTGCACGAGCATTGTTCCGCTGCCTGCCTTTTTGGGTTCCATTTCCGATTCGAGCATCTTGATAGCATCTAACATTTAAAGAAGATTCCTTGTTGGTGTTGAAGGACTTTAGTGCACTTTCTTTCATGCAGGAGTGCCTGACATTTATTGATTAAAGTAACGTAAGCTGTAACTTCTCTTACCACCTTACTTTGCATACCATAACCAAGCACCTTCGGTTATAGGTAGTAATAGGCTGTTTTCACATAACATTAAGCCTAGAGTAGACGCACATTTATTGATAGTTTAATAACCTATTATTGCATATAGAACTCTGGAGACTATTTGTGTTCTTTGTTTACTGGGAATATACAACAGAGGTTGGATCTAGCGCTTTCCGTTGTAGCATTTATGCCATTACTAGTCCAATGAATAAGAGCCCCGATATATTTAAACCTCAGTCGTAACAAGATTATGTGTGTCTGTTTTGTATTTAGGTATTCTTAACCCCTACTGTACCAGAGGGTATTACCATAAATGTACCATCCAGTACCAGGCTATGAGGCCAAAATGGATTCATAGTCATGAGAGAATACCTTTCTACCTCAAAAGTTGGAGGAATGCTGAGCCAGCTAGTCTGTGAGACCTTGAATATAAGCTGAGAAGTGTTGCCAAGGTCTCAAAACAGTGCGTACAAGTCACGGTACCTGGTACCGCTCGATACGGGCAGTTACAACTACCGCATAGTACTGACGGCGATCTTCCATCGCTGGTACTGACGACTGACTTTATTACTGAAGGTTAACTCTTACCGACGGTCAACTCTGACAGGTTAACTCTTTCAGTGGCTTTAATGCACCCTTCAGATTCTTTTCCAATAATTTCGCTCAATATATGTCATACCCGTATCTCTGAACAAATTCAAACAAATTTCAATGGAAAGATCAGGTCAAATTATCTCTATAAAAAAGTCTACTTCATTCATTCTCCCCTTCTCTGGCCTTGAGAATAACTATAGTCCGTTCATTCTAGGTTGGGCAGAAATCGTAATTTCTAACCTCTGTAACTCAAAAATGGCTTGAACAAATAAGCTGTCAGTTTCCACACCTATTCCCTAGCCAAGTCTTCCTATTTGGTAGAAAAATTAGCTCGATTACTCTAGTCCTTTTTTAATTACAGAGGTTAGAGGTTACGATTTCTACCTAACCTAGAATGTACAGACTATAGCAGAACTTACCGAGCGTATTATAATTTCCTCTCTCTTCCTCTTTCATAATTTGTGTTTAGAAGACAGTATTAGTTATGGCCTGTAGCATGAAATGAACCAGTGAGCCTCAAATTTTTCTACCGAAAAATTTACAAATTAATCTAGAAGGGGGATCTGATGGATGTTATTTTAAGTTTTATGGAGGTCTAGGGAGGAAATTTAAAAAAATATTAAATATATCAAATAATCAACCAAAAAGTAAATCCTTCCCCCTTAACCCTTTCGCTGCGGCCGACGAATGGATATGTCCTACGTAACAAATGTGTCACAAATACATGTAGAATTTGATCTACTTTGCTGGAATTTCGGCTTGTAAAACTTCTCTTGCTTGGACACACACCCTCTCACAACCGATGCTTGTAGCAGACTGACATTACTATGGGAAGGAAGGTTAGAAGCATATCCCTTTGAGTACCAGCGATGTGTTTTATCTTTTATTCTAGCTATATTTAGACGATATTCTGCAGCTTAGGAAGGATCTGCGGTAGTTAAAAGGATTGGTTGAGATAGTTTAAAGCCTTATTATGGCTAGAGGTCCTTCCTAATCTAAATATAATCATCTAATAGTTGCCAGAGTATGATGAAAAGGATGTCCCTGGTACTGTATGTGTTAAGGAAGCATTTGTCAACAAGCGAAGCAGCTCGGTAATACCAAGTCAGCCAGCCGGTAATACCAAAACGTATGGATACATCGCCCGCAGTAAGCATATTTTTTACATAGGACATATCCATACGTCGGCCGCAGCAAAAGGGTTAAGGGGAAGGTAGTTGCTTTTTCTCCCTTATGTTTAGCCCCATTAGTGTGCAGATTATAAGACGTTCGGCCCATTAGTTTGGCGATAATTATTCAACAACTACAATTATCCCCTTAATACATTATAGGAAATATTAGGAGAATCAATTTAAATATAGAGGTAATAAAATGCTTGTTGTAAAACTATATGTTGCCATGAACCCATTGTTAACTATGTGAAAACAACAGGTGCAGAAGACCAGAGCTAATGAAGAGGTGTGGAAATGAGTTTTCTTAGAATACCAGCTGCTGGGGTAAGTATGATTGATGGACAAAACAACAAAGAAATTTATGGGTTGCCGGGAGGTTACTAAGATCACATTCTTTCATACGCCTCTTATTTATTATGATCAGTCAGCCTTTCATTAAACCCTTTGACTTAAATTATACAATCCATCCACTTCTCTACCACCAGGAAACCTACTCCTCCTGTGCTACTCTTACTTCCCTTCCATCCATCTCAAGCTACCCCCTCTCCACCGGGTCTCCTATGCACAGCATACATCCACTCTGTCTTTCAAGCATTTCAATGATTTCACAAGTTCTCCCTATCACTCC
The DNA here is from genome assembly GCA_032716605.1 of Paralithodes platypus. Taxonomy (NCBI): domain Eukaryota; kingdom Metazoa; phylum Arthropoda; class Malacostraca; order Decapoda; family Lithodidae; genus Paralithodes; species Paralithodes platypus. The sequence goes on along the minus strand of CM064512.1, from coordinate 60,312,795 downwards.
GACATTCACACTACCGATCTGAGCTTGACGGGGATCCGCGGTAGTTTCGGTTTGCAATTTTGTTATTATATCAGACTTATGGTGATTCATTGATGGTACTGTCATAATCGGTAATAATTTTGCCGGCGCAGGTGGGCAACATCCTCAGTTAACCAACCCCAGACTCCCCCAGGATGTTGTCACCCGAAGACTATCCCAGGGTCTATTTAGGGGTGGGGCCTAAGGGCCTTGGGGCACCCCACCAGAGCCCGCCGCAGTGACGCAATCCGTGCGCGTACACTGCACTATGACTGGCCTGATATTATGCGGTCACTGATGGGGCGGCCTCTTTGTACGCTACCTCCAGGTTCAGGCCCCAAACCCAGGGGTCCCCCCCATGGGGACAGAGCTGGACCTGAGATGGGTCCCTCCATGCCAACAGGCTTCCATTAGGCAGTGTTGAAGCAAAATTTACCTGGGGTGCCTGCTCTGGTTAGCCCCCAACCACAATTGTGGACTGTTGACCTAGACTTGCCCAAGGGGCTTATCATACAAGGTAGCCGATGAGGTATAAAAAAAAAACTTGCTCTGCCATCAGTGCTGTTGGTTATCTGCCCCCAAGTGGGTACATTGTTCCGTGGCACCTTGGGGCAACCCTCCATCTGCCACCAGAAGGATTCGTTCCTGTGCTGTATATACTGTATATATACAGTATATATATGGCATTTTTCCGGGGTTATTACTAACCAATACGCTCGTGTCTCTCTTTCTCTCTCAGACAATAATTTAGCTGTTACCCCCCTCTTTGGCTGTTACTGGGTTGACATCCGGGTGTTGGTTGCGGTTCTGCTTTAAGTTGCTTTCATAGTGCATGCAACATCTCTCTCAGCCACCCATTTTTCCTGCTCTTTTACTCGTTCTCTGACGATCTGAGTTTTGTTTTCTCTCTCTCTATTTGTCTCTTCTTTTCTCTATCTATATCTATCTATCTCTCTTACTTCCAAATGTTTTCATGTATTATAATTGCCGGAGGGACGGAGGGTTGGGAGAGAGTCATCTTACATTTATTGATTGAAAAATGTCCCAACCAAAGACCAATTTCTTTCAAGTTCAAGCGTGCTGTTTTTTTGCCCAGAAAGAATCCGATGCCTGAATGAGGTGAAGCGTCTTATTATCGCCAAACTAATGGGATGAAGCATCATAAAATCTCCAAACTACTGGAACGAAACAGGGGAAGACCAAAAAGACTCCCCTCGTATTCAATAGGAATAAGAAGCAACAGTGTGGTGGGAAGGATCTCACACCACCTGAGGGCCTCCATCTCCACCTGTTGGATGGACAGGTCTCTGAGGCCGGTATCACACGAGCGCTTTTTCCCTCAACTTTTATCCTTAATACTGGTCTGGCAACTTATGAGGTCAACATTGAATCTATTACAGCTACCCAAATTGATCTACCCTCAGTCTAGTTGCCGATACCAGTGCAACATATTCCAGAGAGGTTGCCAGAATTTTTTTGATAATCGAATGTTGACTATAAAAGCTCTCGTGTGATACCGGCTTGACAGGTATAGCCAACGTGAACCGGTTTCACAGGCGGGAGACCCGGGCTAGGGTTGTCCAAAGCTTGGCTGGCTTTGAACCTTGGCATCTCAATGAGCACTTTTCTTGTGTTCCTCTCGACATGTGCCTTGTGAAAGACAAGCATTGCTGAAACGTCCTTCTAGTGCTCCAGATGGTTCTGAGGGAGCAGTGGGTAGTCGTTGCCCTCAAGTAACTGCAGGGCTCAGTGCTTGACATTGTCCAGTCTATAAAGGTGTGGGGTCTCATGTGGAGGGCCATGTCAGTACAGCATACTCCTAAGTAAGGCCTTATCTGAACATTATGGAGCTATAAGGTTCCTCGTTTGTCAAGGAGTCTTGCCATCTTCAGCTGTACAGATACACATAGGGATCCTTGAGTGACATTCTTCCAGATGTGATGGTCAAGACAATACTTCAACTGCTTTTGTGACACAGGAGGACCAAGGTTTTGGGTCTTCAGAGAAATGTTTATCTGCCAGAGTGCTCCCTACTCCTTGATCAGGCATAGCTGTTGTTGATTTCCGTATCAACATTTAGACAGTGCTGATGGCGGTATGATAATTCAAATGTGCAGACATCATCATAGATAGAGATAATTTGCAGGTGCTGGAGGAAGTCGAGTACATAGTTTCCACAAGATAGGGCCCAGTGGAACTGAGGCCTCGATGGGGAGGGGTCATAAGGCCAGCCCAATGGCAAGAATCTAAAGGTTTCTTCTGGAAGTACCAGTAGTCATCCAATAAACGTGGAATATTCTTGGCACACAGTTTCTCTAGCAAACCTGCATGTCACTCCTGGTCGAATGTTCATGCTATTTCATCGACGACATTGTCTAGGGCGTCCTTCCATTCCTTGGAGAGGAAGGAGTAAATCCGGTATCACACGAGCGCTTTTATAGTCAACATTCGGTGATCAACATTTTTCTGGTAACATTTCAGGAATATTTTGCACTGGTATCGGAAAGTAGACTGATGGTTGATAAATTTAGGCGACCGAAGTAATTTAAATGTTGGCCTCATAAGCTGCCAGATCAATGTTGAGGATAAATGTTGAGTGAGAAAGCGCTTGTGTGATACCGGCTTTAAGGAGGTCTTGAGATGGATGATCCAGGCCTGAAGACAAATTGTTGGCCTGAGAGGAGGTAGTGGTAACCCAGGTGACTACAGACATCATCAGCCACTATGTTCTCTAAGACCTTCCCCACCACAGAGGACAGGGAAATACTCTGTTAAGGGGAGATGGGTTGTTTTTCTGGTCCCCCTTCTTCCTCATGTTTGGTCCTATGATTTTTCAGATTTTAAGCCGTACGGCTCATTAGTTTGGCGATTTTAAGACCATTTGCCGCATTTCTTTGCCAATATTAAGACATTTCGTGTCATTTAGGTGTTCTTTTTTTCCTGACGAGCGATAGCGAGCATGTCATTTAAGAGAAACCTTCGGCCGGGACATTTTGTATCGAAAAATTTACAAATTCGTCTTGAAGGAGGGTCTTGGGAGTGCTTTTTTGTAAAGCTTGATGGAGGTCTAGTGAGGAAACTAAACAAATTATAATGAGATACATACAGTAAATGAGCAAATAAATACGACCATCCCCCCATTGGAGCAATATGCAACACGTTAAACTTTGATATAACTGGCACGCATAATAATGTGTGTAATTATTGTTTTGCGTTAAAATTCGATAACTGTTTTCAGGTTTTTAAATTCATAAATGATTCATATTTTAAATGTGTTCTTTAATGAGCACCAACTCATTGAAGCTTTCTAAAAATGTTCCATATTTAAATGCCTAAGGTGTGTACAAAATCTGTTAGCTATTGTTCGATTCTGTACACAACGATTATATAAGAGAGAGAGAGAGAGTGTGAGAGTGAGTAAGATAGGAAAGAGACAGAAATAAGTAATATTTTCTTGTTGAGAGATTCGGAGTCCAATGATATAAAGTAACACCATCGGAGGTACACACATCGGTATTCTTGTAACGTAACGTTTCGGATGAAGTATAAACTATCTTCATACCCAAAAATATTAAGTAAAACAGGCCAGTGATTTACATCATTATATATTATTAAATATACAAAAACTCACCTTTACTTTTTAAAAACAAAGTGAATATTGATAATTGGAGGATATAGTCTACCAAAAAACTCTGATTATTACGTTTTTTATAATATGTATGTAATGAAACTTGAATACCAAAAGTAGTGCATGCCTTTTAAAATTCCCTTTACACAATCTTCAAACAACTGCAGACACGAACCTTTTAGCACGACACACTACCTTTAAGGGGAGGTTTCTAGTTTGTTTCCTACTCCTCCAGCAATCTTAAAATTTCACCCCCTTGACCCCCTTTCAAGATAAATGTGTACATTTTTCGGTAGAAAAATGTCCCGGCCAAAGGCCGATTACTCTTAAATTACAGGCTCGCTATCGCTCGCCAGGATAAAATCGACACCTAAATGGCATGAAAGATCTTAAAATTGACAGAATGGGCCGGAAATTCTTAAAAATCACCAAACTAATGGGGCAAACTCTTTCGTCTCTGTCTATCCTCTAACGTCTTCCCTTCATGCTGGAAGTTTGCTCACATTCAACCTGTCCCAAAGAAGGGTGACCGCTCTCAAACCTCCAACTATCGTCCAATTGCTCTCATCTCTTGTCTTTCTAAAGTTTTTGAAACTATTCTTGCTTCCAAATTTCTTAAGCATTTCTCTTCTCATAATCTGCTCTCAGATCGCCAGTATGGCTTCCTTAAGGGTCGCTCTACTGGTGATCTTCTTTCATATCTTACTAACTCTTGGTCATCCTTTCGGGACTTTGGTGAGACTTTTTCTATTGCACTAGACATATCGAAAGCCTTCGATAGAGTCTGGCATAAATCTTTAATTTCTAAACTACCCTCCTTCGGTTTCTATCCCTCCATCTGTGCCTTTGTCTCTAATTTCCTTTCCGGCCGTTCCATAGCCGCGGTTGTGGACGGCCATTGTTCACTTCCTCACCCTATAAACTCCGGTGTTCCTCAGGGCTCTGTCCTATCTCCTATTCTCTTTCTAATTTTTATAAATGATCTCCTTAACTGTACCTTAATTCCCATCCATTCAAATGCAGACGACTCAACCTTACACTACTCCATTAGTTTTTCAGAATGCCCCAGCCAGCAATTCCTCAACGACAAACGTAATGAAGCCATAGAACTCTTAAATTCTGATCTAAATACTATTTCCAATTGGGGCAGAGAAAACCTTGTTAACTTTAATGCTTCCAAAACCCAATTTCTCCATCTATCTACCCGTCAGGATCTCCCAGCGGACTATCCCTTATTCTTCAACAATACAAAAATCAACCCTTCATCTTCTCTCAATATTCTTGGTGTCTCTTTTTCTTCTGCTCAGTTGGAAGGACCATATTACCAGTCTTGCTAAGGCAGCCTCCCAGAAGCTGGGTGTGCTCAACCGCCTTAGGGGGTTCTTTTCCCCTGCACAGCTTCTTGCTCTGTACAGGGGCATAGTGCGCCCTTATATTGAGTATTGTTCACATGTCTGGGGAGGTTCCTCTCACACCGCTCTCCTAGACAAAGTTGAAAGGAAGGCCTTTCGTATCATTAACTCCCGTCCACTCACCAACTCTCTGCAGTCTCTCTCTCTCCGCCGCAATGTTGCATCTCTCTCGCTATTCTATCGCTACTATAATAATCAGTCTTCCTCAGAGCTATCCCAGTGCATACCACCTCCTTTACGTAGGGCACGTGGTACCCGTCTTGCAAATCAATCCCACCCCTACTCTGTGCAACTCTCCAACCCAAGAGTGAAACGTTACTCTCAAACTTTCTTCTACTCAACAGCTGAGCTCTGGAACTCTCTCCCAGAATCAGTCTTTCCCTCTTCCTATGACTTAAATTGTTTCAAACTCCGTGTGTCCAGGCATTTTGGCTCGAATGTCCCTTGATTTTGGCCCTGTCACTCTTTCAACTATGGGGGAGGCACTCGCTATAGGCAGTAATGCCTTTTGCCTCCCTCAATCACATAGAAGAAAAAAAAGAACAAAAAAGAAAAAAACGTCTTAAAATCTCAAAAGCAATGAGGCTAAACATGAGGGAGAAAGGGGTAAAGAAAAAAATCCCTCAAGTGGAAATCTCCCCTTAAGGGGCAGGGTTTATTTTTTGGTGTATTTATATATCTAGTTATTTATATATCAAGTTATTTATATATCTAGTTATTTATATATCTAGTTATTTATATATCTAGTTATTTATACATCTAGTTATTTATATATCAAGTTATTTATATATCTAGTTATTTATATATCTAGTTATTTATATATCTAGTTATTTATATATCAAGTTATATATATCTAGTTATTTATATATCTAGTTATTTATATATCTAGTTATTTATATATCTAGTTATTTATATATCAAGTTATTTATATATAGCGAGTTCTTTGACCTGAATGTTGGTTTGAAACAGGGGTGTGTGATGTCCCCGTGGTTGTTTACTGTATATATGGATGGAGTCATGAAAGAAATACTATCAAGAGCAGTGGATGTTGGTGTATCGCTGAAAAGGGAGGGAATTGAGTGGAAGCTACCTATACTGCTGTTTGCGGATGATACAGTTCTGATGAGTGATAATGAATGGGAGTTGCAGGGTCTGGTAAATGAGTTTGGAACAGTGTGCGAAAAACGGAATTTGAAGGTAAATACGGGGAAGAGCAAGGTTATGGTCTTCGAAAGGGGTGAAGTCACAGAGTGTGAGGTGAAGCTGAACGGTCAGGCTATGGAGATCGTCAACTCTTTTAAGTATCTGGGCAGTGTGTTGAGTAAAGATGGGACTATGGATGAAGAGGTGCGGGAGAGAGTACAACAGGGGAAGAGGGTTGTAGGAACGCTAAAAGCAGTAACAAGAAATAGGGTGGTCAGTATGGAAGTGAAGAAGTCCTTGCATGACAGTGTGGTAATCCCGACACTGACTTACGGAAGCGAAGCATGGACGTTGGTTGAGAGACTCAGACCAAGAGTGAGAGCAGTGGAAATGAATTACTTAAGGAGTGCGTGCGGAGTTACATGGAGGGATAGACAGACTAATGAGGAAGTAAGAAGGAGGTGTGGTGTGGAGGTAGATGTGCTGGAAAGTGTGAAAAGGAACAACTTGAGATGGTTCGGCCATATGGAACGTATGGAAAGCGAGAGAATGACTAAGAGGGTGTACGAGAGCGAGGTGGAGGGACAGAGGGGGAGAGGTAGACCGAATATGAGGTGGAAGGATGGAGTGAGGAAGTACATGAACGAAGGCGGTGCTGGTTGGGGGGAGGGGCGTCGACTGACTGGGGACAGAGGTGCATGGGGGCGGTTCGTTCGTGGCCACCCCTTCGGGGATCACGGCGTCAGGCAATAGATAGATAGATAGATAGATTTATATATCTAGTTATTTATATATCTAGTTATTTATATATCTAGTTATTTATACATCTAGTTATTTATATATCAAGTTATTTATATATCTAGTTATTTATATATCTAGTTATTTATATATCTAGTTATTTATATATCTAGTTATTTATATATCAAGTTATTTATATATCTAGTTATTTATATATCTAGTTATTTATATATCTAGTTATTTATATATCTAGTTATTTATATGTCTAGTTATTTATATATCTAGTTATTTATATATCAAGTTATTTATATATCTAGTTATTTATATATCTAGTTATTTATATATCTAGTTATTTATATATCAAGTTATTTATATATCTAGTTATTTATATATCTAGTTATTTATATATCTAGTTATTTATATATCTAGTTATTTATATATCTAGTTATTTATATCTAGTTATTTATATATCTAGTTATTTATATATCTAGTTATTTATATATCTAGTTATTTATATATCTAGTTATTTATATATTTATTAGTGTCCTCGCTAGACCTCCATCAAGCTTGAAGAAAAACAGCTTATAACTCCCTTCGAGATAAATTTGTAATTATTTTAAACAAAGGCCGGGTCCTCCTAAAATTACAGCCTCGCTATCGCTCGTTAGGAAAAAAATCGACACCTAAATGGCACGAAAGGTCCTAATATTGACAAAGAGACTGGGTGAAAGGCTTTAAAATCGCCAAACTAATGGGCCGAACGTCTTAAAATCTGAAAACTAATGGGGCTAACCGTGAGGGAGAAGGGGGTCCAGAAAACTAAAACTTCCCTTCACACACTCCTCAAACAACTAAAGACACAAGCCTTTTAGCAAGACACCCAACCTTTAAAGTTAGTTGGCAAACCACTACAGTTGAATATTTGTTAAGGGACCCGACCTCGGTTTTTTTTCTCTCTTTCTCTCCCTCTCTCTTTGGCTGTTATCCATTCGGCCCCATTCGGCCTACTATTGTATGACGTTTACCCCCATCCTGTGTCAATATTTTCCTGGCGAGCGGGAGCGAGCCAGCATATATATATGTTTGTTTTGACAGCAAGCTAAATTTGTACATTTTCCGATAGAAAAATGTCTCCGGCGAAGCCGGATTTTCCATACAATGCTGGCTCGCTATCGCTCGCCAGGAAGAAATTGACACCTGGATGGGGATAAACGTCTTAAAACAGTTGGCTGAATGGGGCCGAATGGATACAAGCCAGGGAAAGAGAGAAAAGGAGAGAAAGATTTTAAAAAAAAAACAGTGACCCCCCCCCCCCTTAACACTACACTCAACCTTTAAAGTTAATTGATTATCCACTCTAGTTGAATATTTGATAATGGAATGTGAAAATACAAGGGTGGTGTCTTAGAGAGTTCTTGGTGACGCACATGAGAGAGAGTTACACACACACACACACGCACACACACACGCACACACACACACAGGCCCGTAGCCTAGTAGGTATAGCTCTCGTCTCACACACGAGGGGTCGGGGGTTCAATCCCCGGCCGGGCGGAGACAAATTGGGCTTGTCTCCTTTCATGTGTTAGCCTCAGTTCACCTAGCTGTAAATAGGTACCTGGAATAAGTGGACGACGTTGTGACGTCCCATCTGGGGTTGGCAAAAATGGTACAAGGCGAGATGGGTATCATATGGTTCACCTAAGCTGATGGCTACCTAAGCCTTCGGGCGAGACGGTACCGTCTATAGTGAGAATGGTACCATACAGATCCACCCTAAGCCTTCGTTTCCGATGTCGCCAATTGGCTAAATACAGACTACACACACATCCACAGCCATTCCAACAGTACATAAAACACTTAACATGCATTTCACGCAATACATTCCCAGTTAAGGAGGCGCGATAATAATGAGCTTAGCTCGCATTGCGTGGATTCCCCTTGACGAACAAGTAACTGAGTAACACATATACAGAGAGAGAGAAAAAGAAAGAGAGTGAGCGTTACAAGAAATTACACACACACACACACACATACATACATACATACAGAGAGAGAGAGAAAGAGAAAGAGAGTGAGAGTTACAAGAAATTACACACACACACACACATACAGAGAGAGTACAAAGGAGTACAAAGGAAATCAAGCAACAACAGATCTAGTGACCCTTCTAGGTTGCTTGTCCTCCAAAACACTGAGGATCAAGTGTCCAAACAGTGGTTTAGAGTGGGTAAGGGAACATTGGAAACGGAATTACTGCCCTGGAACTAGTGTCCGTGGCAGGATTAGGAAGTTAGTAGAGGACAGAGGGGTTAGTAACTGAGGGGGGGATAAAATAAAGTTATTCATTTACAAACGCAGTCAGTCGCGGGTTTGATGAGAGATATTTGTCTAGGCAGAGTTTAAATGAATCAACGGTGATGCAGTCTATAACGTTTCGGGGAAGCCCATTCCACAAGTTGACAACTCGATTGAAGAAGAAATTCTTAGATTCGTGCGAGTTAAAAGATTTACCAATAATTTGGAACCGTTTCCCCGCGTGTAATTAGATTGGTCGATAGTGAAGTACTTACTACAGTTCATATTGTCGATGCCTTTGATGATTTTGAACACTTGAATTAAGTCACCTCTTAATCTGCGCTGGGTTAAAGGAAATAGATTTAATTCTCTAAGACGCTCTTCGTATGGTTTGTTCTTTAGGCTAGGTATTATTTTGGTAACTCTACGTTGAACTCGTTCTAGCTTGTCTATATCTTTTTGGTAATAAGGGCACCAGGATTGGACGCAGTATTCCAGAAGAGGGCGGACTAATGAATTGTAAAAGGTTAGGATAACTTCTTTGGATTTATGCTCAAATGACCTGCCTATAAAGCCAATTATTTTGTTTGCCTTCTTAACAACTTCTGAACATTGTTGACTCGGTTTTAGGTTACTCGATATTGTTACTCCCAGATCGGTTTCTCTGTTTACATTCTTAAGCTGAGTGCCATTCATCGAATAGTTTGCTTTCTCATTTAGGTATCCGACATGTAGTACTTTACATTTATCCGCATTGAAACTCATTTGCCAAATTTGGGCCCAACATGACAATTTATCTAGATTGTGTTGCCTATCGTCAACTTGTTCTTTTGAGAGTACGCTATTTGCAATTTTTGTATCGTCAGCAAATTTTGAGATTGTACAGGTGAGACCCTCATCTATGTCGTTGATGTAAATTAGAAAGAAAATTGGTCCTAGTACCGATCCTGGGGTACCCCGCTACTTACATTGGTCCATTTAGATGCCTTACCGTTTATGACTACCCTTTGCTTTCTGTTGCTGAGCCAATTTTCTATCCATTTCAACACACCGTCTTGTATTCCATGCGCTTTTAGTTTTAGCAGTAAACGTTTGTGGGGAATTTTGTCAAAGGCCTTTTGAAAATCAAGGTATATAATATCTACAGCTTTACTCTCATCGTAGAGGTTGAGGATATCGTGGAAGAAGTCTAAGAGGTTTGTTAAACAGGAACGTTTTTTACGAAAGCCGTGTTGAGTATCTTTAAGTATGTTATTTTCCTCTAAGTGATTTACGAGTCTGTCTCGTATGACCGTTTCTAGCATTTTACATACAACTGAGGTTAAGCTAATTGGACGATAGTTACTGGGTAGGGATTTGCTGCCTTTTTTTAATATCGGTGAGAGAGAAAGAGAGTGAGAGTTACAAGAAATTACACACATAC
>CM064512.1:60264635-60299635 GCA_032716605.1 Paralithodes platypus | reverse complement strand
TTAGGGGAGATGGCCGTATTGATTCCTTTAGGGGAGATGGCCGTATTGATTCCTTTAGGGGAGATGGCCGTATTGATTCCTTTAGGGGAGATGGCCGTATTGATTCCTTTAGGGGAGATGGCCGTATTGATTTGCTTATTTTTCTATCCTATATTTTGTGTTGGCTTCCTCCTTAGACCTCCATCAAGTTGTAAAAAACACCCCTAGACCCCCCTTCAAGATAAATGTGTACATTTTTCTACCGAATAATGTGCCGGCCGAAGGCCAGTTACTCTTAAAATGTCAAAAATTGACACCTATATGGTAAGAAAGGTCTTGATATTTTCAAAGAAATGGGGCGAAAAGTCTTAGAATCGGCAAAATAATGGGACGAACGTCTTACAATCTAAAAATCAATGGGGCTAATCACAAGGGAGAAGGGGGGGCCAGAAAAACCGGCTCATCCTCCCTTAACGCTAACTGAGTTAATGGGAGATTTACACTTAAAGGGGTGTTTTCATGGACCCCCTTCTCCCTCATGTTTAGCCCCATTAGCTTTGAGATGTTTAGAAATTCGTCTCATTACATTTCAAGACCTTTGTAATGATACCAAAAAAAACAGTTGGTCATGTCAATCTCTCTCTCTCTCTCTCTCTCTCTATATATATATATATATATATATATATATATATATATATATATATATTTAATATTAATAGAGATGGACCGAATATTCGTTTCGTATTCGTATGTCCGAATATTCGCTATGTTTTTCAATATTCGTATTCGTATTTCCATTCATAGCTATTTTCAAATATGCGAATATGTTCACGAAACCAATAAAATATATACAACATTTTTAAATATTAAATTTTAAAGTTAACACAAACGAATTAAATAACAGTGTAGATGTGCGTTGGGGCCGCTAAAGTGGAATGAAGGAGGACTGAGCAGTGTTGCTACTTAACTGTATTTAACTGGCGGGTGCCCGACCCCGAAAAGGGTTGAAATAGGGGAGCTATCCCCCCGCCAAAGGCGGCTTTCTAGGGCCTTTCCTAGCTGATGCTGAAAGGATTGGGTTCTAGTCATGTGGTGATGGGCTGGTCTATCAGAGTGAGAACTGGGCAATCTCTGCCATACCCATAGCTTACTCTGACTGTTCCTTTTACTTATATATTTTCTAGATCTCAAATGACGGCGTCTCTTCCGTGGATTGACCTCCCAATCTACCAAGATTGGAAGCCAAAGCGTCACATTTTTCCCTTGCCCCTCAACTTTCTCTTCATAATTGCTGAGGGGCACAGGGCCCTGGGTGGGGCTTTGGTTTCCCGGGCGTTTCCGCACCCTCCTCAGCTCCCTGCCATGGAATGGCTTCGGTCACCCAGGCTTTATTGTGGTCGGCGGGTAGGGTTCTGTGGGGGCACTCGGTTATGGCCTTGGCCTTGCTCGGGGCCTTGGGGCTGTTCGGCCAGGCAGCATGGGGAACAACAACAACAACTGTATTTAATAGTACCAGATCAAACTAGTGAAAAGTAGGCCTACCAAATTATTATAAAGTGGAATTACTGCCCGGTAAACGAACGTGTGCTGGACCTGAAAATTTGAACCGTCGCAATATTGTAATTTCGGACATATCCAATGTAATAGCATGTCACTAAAAGAGATTCCATCATATTTCCTCACTGATTTCGTATTTAGTAACAAATATGGACTATTTTATTGGAAAATGTATCAAATGTAGTTGAGAGAGTCAAATGTACCAAATCTGGTACTTTAGTACCAAGCAAGCGGCAACATTGGGACTGAAGACTGGAAACAGAAAATTGAATGGATTAAATTTTAATTATTCAATTTTATATGGCTGAACTCTTACAATATATTAATCATTAATTTCATACAGTTCATTTATGATATTAACCCCTTATTGGCGGCGCGCGACATATGTCGAGTGAAATAAATTTGGACTATGTGGCGGTGCACGACATCTGTCGAGCACCATTTTCAGCACGTAATGTTGCTGAGAGAGAGAGCTGAGCGGTGGGACGAGCGTAGTAACCTTATGACCGCTCCCCATGACCACCGCGGGTGTACTGAACTGTATTCTAACTTCCTCCCCTTCTTCTCACTCGCTACACAGGGAATTATGTAAGGAAATTACCTTATTTCAGGGTTTTTGCACTCGTGTTGCACGATCGTTGCAAGAGAACCAGTGGCCGTACAAGGAAGGTTCGGGTGTCATTGGAAAGCTCTGTTTACGCCCTTTCAGGGATAGATACTTGTTTTACGCTCTGGGTCTTATTTAAGCATGAAAATGAGCATGGAAACAACCCTATTTAGGGTAAAAAAAAATCGCTGGGCGCTACGGTCAAATAGACCACCTAGCCCGCTAAATAAGGGTTAAAGAAATTACACATTCACATCGTCATAAACTTCTGGTAATTAATTTCATAGTAATTTAATTAACGTTTGTTGGTGACATAAAAATAATTACCAGTTCTTGATAGATGAAATAAGGATTGAAATATTCGCTATTCGTATTCGTATTCGCGAATTTTACAACAAAATATTCGTATTCGTATTCGTATTCGCAAATAGTGAAAATTGATATTCGTTCCATCTCTAATTATATATCATGTTCACCAGCCATATATATCTATCTCTCTCTAAGCATACTGAAGGACGTTTATTATATATCATGTTCACCAGCCATATATCTATCTCTCTCTCTAAGCATACTGAAGGACGTTTATTATATATCATGTTCACCAGCCATATATCTATCTCTCTCTCTAAGCATACTGAAGGACGTTTATTATATATCATGTTCACCAACCATATTTCTATCTCTCTCTCTCTCTCTCTCTCTAAGCATACTGAAGGACGTTTATTATATATCATGTTCACCAGCCATATATCTATCTCTCTCTCTAAGCATACTGAAGGACGTTTATTATATATCATGTTCACCAACCATATATCTATCTCTCTCTCTAAGCATACTGAAGGACGTTTATTATATATCATGTTCACCAGCCATATATCTATCTCTCTCTCTAAGCATACTGAAGGACGTTTATTATATATCATGTTCACCAGCCATATATCTATCTCTCTCTAAGCATACTGAAGGACGTTTATTATATCATGTTCACCAGCCATATATCTATCTCTCTCTAAGCATACTGAAGGACGTTTATTATATATCATGTTCACCAGCCATATATCTATCTCTCTCTCTAAGCATACTGAAGGACGTTTATTATATATCATGTTCACCAGCCATATATCTATCTCTCTCTAAGCATACTGAAGGACGTTTATTATATATCATGTTCACCAGCCATATATCTATCTCTCTCTCTAAGCATACTGAAGGACGTTTATTGTTTAATTTTATATACGTATGAATATGCACATTATTTACCATTACGGGGAGGTTTTTAGTTTGGTCTCTAGATATCCATCAAGCTTAAGATTACACCCCCTTGAGCCCCTTTCAAGATAAATTTGTACATTTTTCGGTAGAAACATTTCCCGGCTGAAAGCCGGTTCCTCTTAAATTACAGGCTCGCTATCGCTCGCCAGTATAAAATGGACACCTAAATGGCACGAAAGTTCTTAAAATTGACAGAAATGGGTGAAAGTTCTTAAAATCGTCAAAATAAAGGGGCGAACGTCTTAAAATTAGAAAAGCAATGGGGCTAAACATGAGGGAGAAAGGAGTCAAGACAAAAATCCCTCAAGTGGAAATCTCCCCTTAATAAGAAGGGCTATTTGTCTTCATGTGTTTCAGTAAGTAATCTGGGAGGAGGGGGTGGGTCTCGGCCCCCTTCTCCCTCATATTTAGCCCCATTAGTCGTTTAGTGTGTGTGTGTGTGTGTGTTTGTTTATATGAGTGTGTGTGTTTGTTTATGTGAGTGTGTGTGTTTGTTTATGTGGGTGCGTGTGTTTGTGTTTGTTTAAGTTAGGGCGTATGTGTGTGTGTGTTTTTGTTCTGTGCGTGTGTGTGTGTTTGTTTGTGCGAGTGCGTGTGTGTGTGTTTGTTTATGCGTGTTTATTTAAGTTAGGGCGTATGTGTGTGTGTGTGTGTGTTTTTGTGTACGTGTGTGTATGTGTAATAGGTTTAATATGTGTATAGCCAGTATAAAAATCCTATTCATTCCCTGAAGATCGCGTGACAGACCCCAGTATGATCATTTCTTTAATTCACGTATATTACTGTTATATGATCTTGAAGAAGAAGAAGAAGAAGAAGAAGAAGAAGAAGAAGAAGAGATAGAAAAAGAAATAGATTAAACAAAACTAGCAGAAGAACTGGGAGAAGAAGAAATAGAAGAAATTGAAGAGGAGGTGGAAGAAGAAGAAGAAGAAATTGAAGAAGAAGACGAAAAATTATAAGAAGAAGAAGAAGAAATATAAAGAAGAAGAAAAAGAAGACAAAAAAGAAGAAAGAGAAGAAAGAAGAAAAATAATAAGAAAAAGGAAGAAGAAAAAGAATAAGAATAACTAGAAGAAAACAACATTTGAAGAAGGAATTGAAGAAGAAAGAGAGAGAGATGGTGTTTGTGTGTGAGGGTGGGTGGGTGTGTGTGTGTGTGTGTGTGTGCGTGTGTGTGTGAGTGTGAGTGTGTTTGGTGTATGTTAGTGTGTGTGTGACTGTGTGTAGGTGTGTGTGGTGTAGATGTGTTACAAGATCGAAGGCAATAAAATGAACAAAGACAAGGCAATAAAGAATTGTTTATTCATAGATTACACACACAGAGAGAGAGAGAGAGAGTTACCAGGAGTTACAAGGAATAGTTAGTATATCAGAGACCTTGCGGTCCATTCCGGGGAGATACTGGAAGTGGAAGGAGAGAGACTGTTTAGTGCACTACACTCGTTACAGTGTGCAAAATACTATCTACTCTCTTCTTGAACTGCTCTACTGAAAAACTGTTTACAACTACGGAGGGAAGTTTGTTCCAGGTAGAACAGATCTTATATGTGAAAAAGTGTCCACAAATACTAGTGCTGAACCTTTTCAACTATCATTTCTAGCACTAGACATATCGAAAGCTTTCGATAGAGTTTGGCACAAATCTTTAATTTCTAAACTACCCTCCTTCGGTTTCTATC
This sequence comes from Paralithodes platypus, assembly GCA_032716605.1. NCBI lineage: Eukaryota > Metazoa > Arthropoda > Malacostraca > Decapoda > Lithodidae > Paralithodes > Paralithodes platypus. The sequence goes on along the minus strand of CM064512.1, from coordinate 60,294,538 downwards.
CCTCCATCTGTGCCTTTGTCTCTAATTTCCTTTCCGGCCGTTCCATGCCGCGGTTGTGAACGGCCATTGTTCACTTCCTCACCCTATAAACTCCGGTGTTCCTCAGGGCTCTGTCCTATCTCCTATTCTCTTTCTGATTTTTATAAATGATCTCCTTAACTGTACCTTAATTCCCATCCATTCATAGGCAGACGACTCAACCTTACACTACTCCATTAGTTTTTCAGAACGCCCCAGCCAGCAATCCCTTAACGACAAACGTAATGAAGCCATAGAACTCTTAAATTCTGATCTAAATACTATCTCCAATTGGGGCAGAGAAAACCTTGTTACTTTAATGCTTCCAAAACCCAATTTCTCCATCTATCTACCCGTCAGGATTTCCCCACGGACTATCCCTTATTCTTCAACAATACAAAAATCAACCCTTCATCTTCTCTCAATATTCTTGGTGTCTCTTTTCCTTCTGCTCTCATTTGGAAGGACCATATTACCAGTCTTGCTAAGGCAGCCTCCCAGAAGCTAGGTGTGCTCAACTGCCTTAGGGGGTTCTTTTCCCCAGCACAGCTTCTTGCTCTGTACAGGGGCATAGTGCGTCCTTGTATTGAGTATTGTTCACATGTGTGGGGAGGTTCCTCTCACACCGCTCTCCTAGACAAAGTTGAAAGGAAAGCCTTTCGTATCATTAACTCCCGTCCACTCACCAATTCTCTACAATATCTCTCTCCGCCGCAATGTTGCATCTCTCTCGCTATTCTATCGCTACTATAATAATCAGTGTTCCTCAGAGCTTTCCCAGTGCATACCACCTCCTTTACGTAGGGCACGTGGTACCCGTCTTGCAACTCAATCCCACCCCTACTCTGTGCAACTCTCCAACCCAAGAATGAAACGTTACTCTCAAACTTTCTTCTACTCAACAGCTGAGCTCTGGAACTCTCTCCCAGAATCAGTCTTTCCCTCTTCCTATGACTTAAATTGTCTCAAACTCCGTGTGTCCAGGCATTTTGGCTCGATCGTCCTTTGATTTTGGCCCTGTCACTCTTTCAACTATGGGGGAGGCACTTGCTATAGGCAATTCTGCCTTTTGCCTCCCTCAATCACATAGAAAAAAAGAAAAAAAACATGGTTGCGTGTTTTATTCATATTGAGGCTAAATATTTTGCTATAAACCCTTCCTCAATATATACTCATGCCCTCTTGTTCTTCCAGCACCTATTACAAAAAGGTCATTTCTATTCAATCGTTCAAACCCTCTCACACTTTTGTACATAGTGTTTTTTTCTGGACCCTCATCTCCCTCATGTTTAGCCCCATTAGTTTTCAGATTACAATACGTTCGGGCCATTAGTTTGGCGATTTTAAGACTTTTCGCCGTATTTCTTTGTCAATATTTAGACCTCTCGTGCCATCTAGGTGTCATATTTATCCTGGCAAGCGATGGACTATTGTAATGGTTAGAGTGTTTAAGATCTGTATGTGGTAACTCAGGTTCGAATCCCGGTAGGATCACATGCTTTTATTAATTTTATTGGGAGGTGTTTGGTGTTGGGAGTGAAATGAATATATTAAGGGGAGGTTTCCACTTGAGGGATTTATTTCTGGACTCCTTTCTCCCTCATGTTTAGCCCCATTACTTTTTTTAATTTTAAGACGTTCATCCCATTATTTTGACGAATTTAAGAACCTTCGACCCATTTCTGTCAATTTTAAGACCTTTCGTGCCATTTAGGTGTCAATTTTATCCTGGCGAGCGATAGCGAGCCTGTAATTTAAGAGGAACCGGCTTTCAGCCGGGACATTTTTCTACCGAAAAATGTACAAATTTATCTTGAAAGGGGCTCAAGGGGGTGTAATCTTAAGCTTGATGGATATCTAGAGACCAAACTAAAAACCTTCCCTTAAATTATTATCTTGCCTTGTAGTGTAGGTAACTCACCAAAAACAAAACAAAAACAAACAAAAACTTTTCTAATCTTCTTTCGTTAGACAGTTCCCTCAAATCTGGGACCATAATAGTTTTCATATTTTAAGGGAGCCCACCTCTCTTTTTTTCTCTTTCTCTCCATATCTCTTTGGCTTGTATCCATTCGGCCCCATTCAGCCTACTATTTTAAGACGTTTACCCCAATGCAGGTGTCAATATTTTCCTGGCGAGCGGTAGCGAGCCAGTATATATATATTTTTGATTGGCAGCAAGCTAAATTTGTAAATTTTTCGATAGAGAAATGTCTCTGACGAAGCCGGATCTCTCCATACAATGCTGACTCGCTATAGCTCGCCAGGAAAAAATCGACACCTGGATGGGGATAAACGTCTTAAAACAGTTGTCTGAATGGGGCCGAATTGATACAAGCCCCAGGAAAAGAGAAAAAAAGGAGAGAAAGATAAAAAAAAAAAAAAAAACGTTGACCCCCCCTAACACAAGACTCTATCCTTCGCTGAACCTAAATTGCTTTGTGTGAGCAATCTTCTCTCTGCCAAGAATTCAGTCCATTTTCTTTTAATTATGTTTTCACAAAGTTTACCAATTACACTGGTAAGGGATACTGGTCTATAATTAAGGGGAGATGGGGGTATGTATTGGCTTATTGATTTATTTATTGGCTTATTGATTTATTTATTGGCTTATTGATTTATTTATTGGCTTATTTATTTATTTATTGGCTTATTGATTTATTTATTGGCTTATTGATTTATTTATTGGCTTATTGATTTATTTATTGGCTTATTATTGTTTAGTTTCCTCCCTAGACCTCCATCGAGCTGTAAGAAACACCCCCTGTATCCCCCTTCAAGATCAGTTTGTACATTTTTCGGTAGATAAATGTCCCAGCCGAAGGCTGGGTCCTCTTAAAATATCAGGCTCGCTTTCGCTCGCCAGGAAAAAATTGACACTTAAATAGCACGAAAGGTCTTGATATTGACAAAGAAATGGGGCGTAAAGTCTTAATATCGACAAACTAATGGGCCGAACGTCTTAAAATTAAAAAACCTATGGGGCTAAACACGGAGGGGGGGAGGGGGCGGGGGCAGAAAACCGGGTCTTCCTTATCTCCTCCTTTATATATTGGCACTATATATTGGCACTATATATTGGCACTATATATTGGCACTATATATTGGCACTATATATTGGCACTATATATTGGCACTATATATTGGCACTATATATTGGCACTATATATTGGCACTATATATTGGCACTATATATTGGCACTATATATTGGCTCTCTTCTAATGTATTGGAAAATTACTGCTATCTAGGGAACACTTACGGGGGGATATTTGCATGTATTCATTATTTTTGCATGTATTCATTATTTTTGCATGTATTCATTATTTTTGCATGTATTCATTATTTTTGCATGTATTCATTATTTTTGCATGTATTCATTATTTTTGCATGTATTCATTATTTGTATAGTTTCCTCCCTAGACCTCCATCAAATTTAAAAAAACATCCATTAGATCCCTCTTTTATATTAATTTGTACATTTTTCGGTAGAAAAATTTCCCGGCCGAAGGCCGGTTCTTCCAACATTACAGGCTCACTATCGTTCGCCAGGGAAAAAATCGACACCTAAATAGCACGAAAGGTCTAAATATTGACGAAGAAATGGGGCGAAAGGTCTTAAAGTCAACTAACTAATGGGGCAAACATCTTAACATCTGAAAACTAATGGGGCTAAACACGGGGGAGAAGAGGGCTAGAAAACCGGGTCTTCCTTATCTCCTCCTTTATAAATTGGCATAATATTGTATGTGAAAATGTATTGGAAAATTACACATAATACTATTATAAACTGAACCCACCATCTAAATATGTACTGTATATGTGTGTGGGTGTATGTATGTATGTATGTATTTGTGATTGTGTGTGTTAGAGAGTATGTGTGTGTGTGTGTGTGTATGTAGGTGTGTTTGTGTGTGTCAGAGAGTATGTGTGTGTGTATTTCTGTGTATTAGATATTATATGTACTGTATATGTACAGTATGTGTGTGTGTGTGTGGGCGTGTGCGTGTCTGTGTGTGTCTGTGATCCTTCAAGTCGCAAAAAAAAAAAAAAAAAAAATCTAGTTAACCCAAGCATGCATAATTCTCTTCACTATCTGTACCCAACCCTAATTATCAGCCAAGCAAAAAATATCTCTAGCATTAAGGGGAGACTGGCTGTTTTTTTGGTCTATTAATTCATGTATTCATATATATTTTATTAGTTTCCTCCCTAGACCTCCATCAAGCTTAGAAGAACAAAAACCTAGACCCCCCTTCAAGATAAATTTGTACATTTTTCGGTAGAAAAATTTCCCGACCGAAGGCTGGTTCCTCTTAAAATTTCAGGCTTGCTATCGCTCGCCAGGAAATAATCGACACGTAAATGTCACGAAAGGTCTTAATATTGGCAAAGAAATGGAGCGAAAGGTCTGAAAATCGCCAAACTAATGGGCCGAATGTCTTGAAATCTCATAACTAATAGGGCTAAACATAAGGGAGGAGGAGGAGGACTCGAAAAACCAACTGCCTCCCTTTAACCCAAGCATGCATAATTCTCTTCACTATCAGTACCCCACCCTAATTATCAGCCAAGCAAAAAATCTCAAGCATTAATTTACATTCCTCCCAAGCTTACCAGAGACGATATATACACTAAAAGCTAATGCAGAGGATTTAGTAGTAGTAGTAGTAGTAGTAGTAGTAGTAGTAGTAGTAGTAGTAGTAGTGGTGGTGGTGGTGGTGATAATTATAGTAATAATATATAGACTAAAAGGTAATGCAGAGGATTTAGTAGTAGTAGTAGTAGTAGTAGTAGTAGTAGTAGTAGTAGTGGTGGTGGTGGTGGTGAAAATTATAGTAATAATATATAGACTAAAAGGTAATGCAGAGGATTTAGTAGTAGTAGTAGTAGTAGTAGTAGTGGTGGTGGTGGTGGTAGTGGTGGTGGTGGTGATAATAATAGTAATAATATTAGTTGTAGTATATATATAGACGATATATATATATTATGTCAGGGGTAGGCACATTTCCAGGATATCTAATTTTGTAGATATCCTCCCAAGCTTTGTACTTAACATATATTTATACTAGGTTACTTTCTTTTGTAGATATCCTCCCAAGCTTTGTACTTAACATATTTATACTAGGTTACTTTCTTTTGTAGATATCCTCCCAAGCTTTGTACTTAACATATATTTATACTAGGTTACCTTCTTTTGTAGATATCCTCCCAAGCTTTGTACTTAACATATATTTATACTAGGTTACTTTCTTTTGTAGATATCCTCCCAAGCTTTGTACTTAACATATATTTATACTAGGTTACTTTCTTTTGTAGAGATCCTCTCAAGCTTTGTACTTAACGTATATTTATACTAGGTTACTTTCTGTTGTAGATATCCTCCCAAGCTTTGTACTTAACATATATTTATACTAGGTTACTTTCTTTTGTAGATATTGTGACGCTTCTGCATAGTAGCCACGTGCGGGCATGCGCTCGCGTCGGCTGCCCAGCCGTTTAGAAACCGGCTGGTGGCAGCTGGCCGGCCGGCTTTTCCTTAGTATATATCCTACGACAATGTAACTAATGTCTGGGATATTCTTGTTGTTTCACAGCTTGTAGCTGCCCTTATTCTTAACCAACGCATCTTAGTATATTTTATTCTCGATAGTTGATTGTTTCATTATAATATATAAGATGTAAGTCTAGTGAGAGTGGGAGGAGACGAGCGGGAGAGAGAGACCGGCTGGGGGACGTTGCTTCGCGCGGAGAGTCTAGCTTGGGACGAGCCTGATGTTGCCAAATGCATTTAATTGCAACGTTATGGTGGGTTCACACATTCACGTATATTGCTCCCGTCCGGCGTATCGCCAATTTATGTAAAGACGCGAGTAGTTTCTGCCGTTGAACGCCCGTTCTTCCATGTCTATTGCACTTCCCGACAGACTTAGCGTAACGGGGCCAGTGTTACGTCAGACGTAATGGAGTCGTATTGAACTACGTACGTGTTTGCGACATGCGTAAGCATAGCCCCGTTCGACCTCATGGGCTGCACGATTTGCGGGAACACAGGCCACGCCCATGCCACGCCCCCTCAAGACCGGCGTAGATGAGGCCGCATGTCTTGGGATTTGTTAGGTCGTACCTGGACCGGTTCTGGCCAATCGTAGGCACACCCCGTCTGACCAAACACAGACAAAGATAGTCTTTGTCAACCACGTAGGTCGGGGTTGGAATCTGGGAACTACAAAAGGGCAGGAATGGCCACACCATTCCCATTCCCAGTCCTTCATCGGCACCATGAACAACATCGAGGAATTCATCCTGGAGGAGTAACATCGAGGAATTCATCCTGGAGGAGTAACCCGCTGAGTGCCAGCCAATTTTGACGGTGTGCTTCTGCCAGTGCCATATTTTTTTTTTTTTTTTTTTGGCTAAATCTATTAAGTTGGGAGAGAAATGGTAAAAAAAACACTCCCCTCGCCAGAAATCAGGTCCCCGATGGTCCCGAAAGTAGCTGAAAAGACACTATAGACTACAGAGACTTTTATGGTATCGGAATGTATGGGTGGGAGGGTGGTTTTGGGGTTGGTTGGGGGAAGGTAGAAGGGTAATTGACTTGTGTTACACATATGAAGCCGATTGGTGAGGTAGTTTCGCCACCACGGATTTTCCTTTTTTTCCTTTCCTTCGTACGGATACGCTAGAAGTGGGTGGTGGGAGGAGGTTGGGGGTGTGGTGGGGGGAAGGCAGAAGGGTAAGAGACTTGTCACACAAATATGGAACCGATTGGTGCAGTCGTTTCGCCGCCACAGATTTTCCTTTTTTTTCCTTTTCTTCGTAAGGATACGCTAGAAGTGGGTGGTGGGAGGAGGTTGGGGGTGTGGTGGGGGAAGGCAGAAGGGTAAGAGACTTGTCACACAAATATGGAACCGATTGGTGCAGTCGTTTCGCCGCCACAGATTTTCCTTTTTTTTCCTTCTGACGGGACCGACAGTCAGCGAGTGGGTGGGAGGAGGGATTTGGGATTTTTGTGGTGGGTAGCCTAAAGGGTAAGGTACATGTGGTAAAAATATGAAAGCCATAGGTGCAGTCGTTTCGCTGCTACGATTTGTTTTCGGCAGGGTGCAGAGGGTGGCAGGGTTGGCTTGTTGGTTGCTGCTCCGGTGTGGTGAGAGGTGTGACTGGAGGGTCCCTCGCTGGTCCCGTTGTCCCCTCGTACAACCATGCCGCGTCTTCCCGCCAACCCGCAGTGTGGCGGTTCTGCCAGATGCGGCCTAACTAACGTATACTTCCATGTTCGACTGGAACTTTCTACGATTTGACGAGAGCAGCTCTCGTCTCACGTGGTAGCTGCTACGTCCGACGAGGATGCTCTGGTCAGACGACCGTGGTGGCCTGGTCGGTCGTAAGTTTCCCCGTCTTTTGACATACGTGAGGGCGAGCCACGTTCCTGATTCGACTCGAATCAGCAACCGCGCGGCCTTGGCCGCACCCACAACATTCCCGACCCACGTGGGCTACTCGTTTCTACTCGCGCCATGCGAGAGTACCCCCCCGACTGGCCGTAATTTCATTAAAGTTTTGCGTATTATGCCATTACGTTTTACGTAATCGGTTGCCAACTACCAATATACCTTCGTTTAAAACAGACGGGAGCTGACGGGAGCAATATACGTGAATGTGTGAACCCACCATAAGGCTTAGTTTCGACTCACGCACGGGGTAGAAGATTTTGACCCGGCAACTGTGTTGAGTGTTGCCAAGTCTGGGATGTATTTTGTATGCCTAGGGTGGGGTCCAGACAGATTCAAGACTCAGAGCTCACCTCACTGTCGTACCCTTCGGACCCCCTTGATATCTATCCCTCTCAACCCCCCTTAGAAACTTTCTCTCTTACTTTGTATACCTTCCTTCCACTACTTCATCAATCTATTTAATTATCCCATCCCCTTGATAGACCTTATATCTATTATTGTATTAACGACGAGCTCTCAGATAACTAGATAGGATTTTGGGCCTTATGCAGAGACGTAATTGTTAATGAGACCTAGGAAGCTTTTTTGTTGTCTCATATTTGGTGGTTTCATGCTTGCTAGTGTGTTCTTGTGTCAGGTTAGCAGGGGCTAGACCGGAGGGCAGGCTTTTTGCGATCCTTTAAGTAAAGTCTGCTGGTGCAAGTCCTGTGGACCCGCACGACTTTACTAGGATACCCGTGGGAGTCTGGGGGCATTTTCTTCTCTGTGTCCCTGTGTGTCTAGTGTTGTGTTGTGTGAGGGCCCTTGCCTAGTCCACTCAGCACTGCGCTAGCACGTCTTGCTTTTGTTTTAGGGTCGCCAGGAGAGAGTCAGATACTTGCGATCTGAGTCTCTCAAGAGAGCACCCTTTCAATTAGAGTAATTTGGCGCACAGACTTGGGAAGTCCCTAGGCTAGAGCAGGTGGCTCAGCCCGGGTATCCGAAGCCTATATCCTTCCGGCTAGACCTCTGCCACCTGGCAGATTAACAGCTAGGGGTTTATCATCTCTGTATGCTTGTTATTGTACCACAGTTTACCGTTTTTTGTGAGCATTGTGAGTCAGGGTGTGGCTTAGAGACTCTGTCCGAGCAGGCTTGCCTGACTAAGAGTGAGAAGCACACCTGTATGTGGTTATGTTGCGAGTTGCTGCCTTTATTTAATTATACCTATGCCATTATAAACTGTATGGCCTATCACTAGTATTTATTCCTGCTTATGAGTTAAGAGTTCTCTAAATCCGTAACGTACTTTCTTTGCTAAGCATCAGATCCTACAGTAGCCGCATGCAGTTTAGAAACCCGCATCTTGTCTACCGGTACGATGTTTTGAGGACTGTTTGCTTTCACCTTCTTTCACGCAGGGGTGATTAGTTGTATTAATTAACGTAACGTTAAATGTACTTTCTTCTAGTTTGTTATTAAATTGTTTCTGCAATTTAATTCCGTTATCTATCTTTTCCTTGAAGCTTTAAGTCAACTTAATTGTGTGATCTTTTATATAGCCTGCTTGACTATCAGCAGTCTATAGTGCGTGCACCCTGTAACCGAGTCATAGGATACCTCGATGTCCAGGCAGGACTCTTGACGGTTTAGGGTGGTTTGTTGCCTGGGTTTATAGATAAGGGCTGGATCTAGCGTTTTCCGTTGTTGCTTGTTGCCGCATACCTAGTCCAATAGAAAGAGCCCAGTGTTTATATATCCCAGGACGTAACAATATCCTCCCAAGCTTTGTACTTAACATATATTTATACTAGGTTACTTTCTTTTGTAGAGATCCTCCCAAGCTTTGTACTTAACATATATTTATACTAGGTTACTTTCTTTTGTAGATATCCTCCCAAGCTTTGTACTTAACATATATTTTTACTAGGTTACTTTCTTTTTAGGATCGTATGTTGAAATATAGCCTGAAGATAGATGTGTGATACTTCCGAAAATGTGCAAATAAATTATTCTCAACATGTATACTGTTGTGGATCTTGTCCTACTCTTCATCTACACAATTATATATATACACGTACTGTATATATAATATATATATATTATATATATATATATATATATATATATATATATATATATATATATATATATTTTTTTTTTTTTTTTTTTTTTTTTTTTTTTTGACCATGTTAAGCTGAAATAAAACCTCTCACCACAGCCCCCTTCAATCTAAAAAAAACTCCCCCCACCTCTGCCTTTTAGATAAGTTTGGACATTTTTCGGTAGAAAAATGCCCCGGCCTTTTTTCATAAATAGCAGGCTCTCTCTCTCTCGCTCGCCAGCAAAATATTGACAATTATCGTTCGTCATTATATTATTGACAATTGAATGGGGGGATACGTCTTATAATTTCTAACTATTAAGGGGGAAGTAGTCGCTTTTTCTGGACCCCCTTCTTCCTCATGTTTAGCCCCATTAGCTCTCAGATTTTAAAACGTTCGGCCCATTAGTTTGGTGATTTTAAGACCTTTCGCTCCATTTCTTTGTCAATATTAAGATTGTTCGTGTCATTCAGGTGTCGATTTTTTCTAGGCGAGCGATAGCGAGCCTGTAATTTAAGAGGAACCGGCTATCGAAAAATGTACAAGTTCATCTTGAAGGAGGACCTTAGGGGTGTTTTTTAAATCTTGATGGAGGTCTAGCGAGGAAACTCAAACTTAAACGAATAAATCAATACATAGACCAATAAACAAGCCCTACCCCCCTTAAAGGTGGGGGCTCATGGGTTGAGATAAACATGGAATGATAATCGCCAAGCTGTACATAATTTTCTTGCAAAATGCAATGGCAATGAAATAATTATTAACAATGGTATAAAGGATTTTGTGGATCGTCTATACCGGGCCTGTGACGTCACAAGAGTGTAAGTCCACTATCCAGTCTAGGCTAAGGATACTGGTGTGACGTCACTATGACGTCACAGGCCCGGTATAGACGATCCGCAAAATCCTTTATACCATTGTTAATAATAATTTCAGTGACATTGCATTTTACAAGATAATTATATGCAGGTTGGCGATTATTTTTCCATGTTTACCTCAACCCATGAGCCCCCACCTTTAAAGCTGAACGTCTCATAATCGCCAAAATCAAGCAAAAACAAATTTAACACGCAAAAATTAAGGGGAGATATCCACTTGAGGGATTTTTTTTCTTGACCCCTTTCTCCCTCATGTTTAGCCCCATTGTGTTTGAGATTTTAAGACGCTCGCCCCATTAGTTTGGCGATTTTAAGAACTTTTGACCCATTTCTGACAATTTTAAGACCTTTCGTGCCACTTAGGTGTCGAATTTTCCCTGGCGAGCGATAGCGAGCCTGTAATTTAAGAGGAACCGACCTTTGGCCTGGACATTTTTCTACCGAAAAATTTACACATTTATCTTGAAAGGGGATCAAGGGGGTTTAATTTTAAGTTTGATGGAGATTTAGGTAATAAACTAAAAGCCTCCCCTTAATTTACATCCCTTCCAACCACACCAGACTAGATATATAAAAGACAAGACATTATTGCACAGAATTAATAAAGTAAAATTCATGCAAGATATTTTTTCCAACCTTTTGCGAATGTAATTAGTTTCTGAATTCTACCTATCTATCTATCTATCTGTCTCTCTGTCTGCCTGTCTGTCTGTCTATCTATCTATCTATCTATCTATCTATCTATCTGACGCCTACTCACCGTTATGAAGGTGGCCAAACACAAAACGCCCCCAAGCGGACCTGGACGATTTTCAGCAGTTTAGGAGAGACAATGAAGCAATCAGTGCTTATATCTCAATTAACCCGTCTAACTCCCACAGATCCTTCCTAATCTTAATAAAATAGTCTAGTAATAGCCAGAATAAAGTGAACAAGTGCGTCCTCGTACCTTGAAAGGGTTAAGTTTGGCTGAGATCTGTCGATTTTATTCAGCTTAGGAAGGATCTGTGGGAATTAAAAGGGCAAGGTCAATATCAATTATCCCTCTGACGCAAACACACACACACACACACACACACACACACACACACACACACACACACACAATCTCTCTCTCCCTCCCTGTTATCAATATTATGACTCGTTTCTTAATTCTATACTGCCTATCATTAAAACTGATATGTGCTTAGAAATGCTTCCGGACAACAACGACACCGTGGGAAAAATAGACAAGTTACCCACCTCCCTGCACCCTTATCAAAGAAAACTGAACAACCACAGAAAACAGGATATCAGAGGACGGCGTTCCCCCTGGAGGTTAAGGGAAGATTTCCATTTGAGGGATTTATTTCTGGACCCCTCTCTGTCTCATGTTTAACCCCATTGCTTTTGAGATTTTAAGACGTTCGCACCCATTGATTTGGCGATTTTAAGAACTTTTGCCCCATTCCTGTGAATTTTAAGACCTTTTGTGCCATTTAAGTGTCAATTTTTTCCTGGCGAGCGATAGCGAGCCTGTAATCATTTGTAATGTAAGGAAAACCGGCCTTCGGCCGGGAAATTTTTCTACCGAAAAATGTACAAATTCATCTTGAAAAGGGGGACCAGGGTGTATAATTATTAGCTTGATGGAGGTCTAGGGAACAAACTAAAAATCTCTCCTTAAGGGGGTAGGGTTTATTTATTAATATATATACTGTATATATAATTATATATACAGTATATACTGTATATATATATATAATTTATTTATTTATTTATTATTGTTTTACTTCCCTCTCTAGACCTCCATCAAGCTTTAAAAATATACCCAAGACTCTCCTTCTAGATAAAATTTGTACATTTTCGGTAGAAAAGTGTCCCTCCCGAAGGCTGGTTCTACAAAATTACAGGCTCGCAATTGCTCGCCAGCAAAACATCGACAACTAAATGGCACATAAAGTCTTAAAATCGACAAACTAATTGGGCTAAACATGAGGGAGAAGGGGCTCAAAGAAAAAAACCTCCCTTTAACCCTCAATGCTTCACCTGACTTGATCCACTCCCCTCCCCCTCCCCCCCCCCCCCTAATCCCCCTCCACCCACCCCCCCCCCCACCCCCACCCCCACCCCCATCTCCTGGTCCTCCAGGTCTGTCGGGAAACACATCCTTGGAGTCTCCTCACGAAGTCTGAACAATGTCTTCCTCCCCCTCTACCACCCCCCCCCCCTCTTTCCAAAAACAACCCCCCTCAGTCCAATCAAAAAATACCCTCCGCTTCCTCCCTCCTAAATTAAAGCCCCCCCCCCCTTCCCCTCTACAACCCCAATTCCCCCACTCACCCTCCACCCCCCAACTCAGGTCGGTCGGTCGGGGGAAAGAAACCACTTCCTTGGATTCTCCCTCACGAAGTCTGAACAATGTCGTTGCAAACCGTGACTGGTAATCTGCAAATATTATGAGCATTTGTCATTTGTTTATGCAAATGGCTTACCCTTGTTCTCGTCTCTCTCTCTCTCTCTCTCTCTATCTCTCTCTCTCTCTCTCTCTCTCTCTCTCAACTGCGTAACATCGTTTAACCCTTCTGTACCGGGCGAAGTAGTTTTTTTTATTTTATTCTAGCTACATTTACAAGATTTGATTAAGTTAGGAAGGACCTTTAACACTACAATGCTGCAAACTATCCCCAATTAATTATTCTAGCTACCACTGATCCTTCCTAAGCTGAATCGGATCGTCTAATAGTTGCCAGAATATAATGAAAACAATGTCACCGGTACTGAATGGGTTAACCCTGTTACGACCGGGGCTACGAATAAAACAAGGGCACTTAATGATTGGACTAGTAATAGGGTACTATGCAACAACGGTACGCTAGATCCAAACCCTCGAACTTATATGCCGGCGAACAAAAACACCTATACCCTCCAGAGTTAATCTGCGATAGCGGGGTATCCTTAACTGGGCATAAATGTACTCTACTTCAGGCTAACCCACACTGGTATAGCCTGATAACAAATAAGATGCAAGTTACGTTAAAATGCATAAAAAGGAATCTATGAAAAGGGCAATTAAATCACTGAAAGATTTAATACAATAACAAGATGTTTCAATACAGTTACTCTAATAACATAAACTCTTCACTCCTATCTGAAAGAAAGTGAAGTATAATCCTACAGCATAGACCTGGAAACTTCTGAAGAAAGTCTGATGCTCATAAGATGCTCGTATCTTAAACTATATAAAGGCAGGAGGCAGGACACCACACGTGTAAACTGAATACACTAAAAGATAGGACATATAATGTTAACTGACACGAGAATACTATAAATGCGCAACGGTAGCAATGCTCGACACTAAAAGAAGTACTTCCTCATCAATGAAACAGTCTGCTATGGTTGTGCAACTCAACAACAACCTAGACTAATAAATGCTGTGAATAATAATGCGTACATATCAAAGAGCTTATATTAAATACTAATAAGTGTCTACTCGATTAATAATGTCTAGCTGGAATACTCTAGGTAAGGAACTGTGGTTGAGCAAGACAGGCTCGTAGCCTAGCGATGTCCTTAACCCCTTCAGACTCATATGATGCAGAGGTTGCCAGATTAGAATTAAGAAATAGAGTTCTCTCACTCTTATAATTACCTCTCCAAAATTAGTTTTCTGCCCACAGCTAACTCAAAGACAACTGCAAAGTTGAAGTAACTAAACTAAAGGTTTCTAAATATCCCTGATGGTAACAAAGGTTTTAAAGTATCCCTAATAGGCTCAAAATCGCGTCATATGTCGGAGAGGGTTAAGACTGCATCCTTTAAGTTACGTTAATGACTAGGGTGCTCTCTTGATAGATCCAGATCACAAGTATCTGGTTCTATCCTGGCGACCCTCTAAAGACAAGCAAAGAGGCAGCAAAGTGTGGAATGGAAAAGGCCAAAAACCCTCAGTCAACACAATGCTGCACTCGCAAAGGACGCAAGCGAAAAGACAACACAGGCTACCACAGGACCGGTCGAAGTCGTGTAGGTATAAGCAAACCATACACACATCGGAGACAACGACTACAGTTACCTTATCCCAGTCTCGCATTAAATAAAAGAGCAGAAACCCTAAATCAATAATGAAGACACACTAAGTTCCCAACCTCTACTAACTAAGAACCCTCAAAACCTATTCTAAGTACATGTAAATATCTCTGAGGACAGCGCATGCAATACAATGGGCCGGCTATGGAAACCGTATGCAGAAACCAAGGGGACAAGTAATTGAATAAAGGTGAGAAGCAATGGAAAAGAAGAAGGTCAGAGAGAGAGACAGTGGTAAATGGGGTGATCGGGAGAGAGTATGCAAAGGGATGTTAGAAGCATGCGCGCCAAGCCTGTCCTGAGGAGAACAGCTCCTGGGAACCCTCATGGAGGAGGTTAGTTACACAGGAGCCCGCAAGGGCGCGATGGTCGGCCAATCAAGGGACGAACGTCACAAGGCAGCAGGCCCCTAAGACGCGCCAGGATCCGCCAGCCAATCAAGGGCGCGGGAAAACTCCTCCGAGCGAGGGAGGCAGTACATACATACACACGCACACATATTACTACCACGCTGCCTCTATCGCTCTTTCTCCTTAACTTTACACAATGCATCTTATATTCTACTAATGATATAAAATACTTCCCGTTGTCACAGACGAAAACAAAGACCACCACTGGACTGTCTGTGACAATGTGAGCACAAGGAAAGAAAGAACAACATTCTCGGATAACTGTAGCCCATTTCGATATCCCTGGCGAGCGCTAGTGGCTAATGAGAGGCGATTCTGCCCATGCTGGTAGACGTCAAAACCCTTTCAGTACCGGTGCCCTCCATCAAGCTGTAAAAAACACCCCCTCGACTCCCCTTCCAGATAAATTTCTACATTTTTCGGTAGAAACATTTCTCGGCCGAAGGCCAGTTTTCTTACAATTATAGGCTCGCTATCGCTTGCCAGGAAAATGTCGACACCTAAATGGCACGAAAGGTCTAAATATTGACAAACAAATGGGGCGTAAAGTCTTAAAATCGCCAAACTAATGAGCCGAATGTCTTAATATCTAAAAACCAATAGGGCTAAACACGAGGAAGAAGGGGGCCAGAATACCCTGCCTATACCCCCTTATCTAAAAAATGACTTGAATAATTGAGCTCATTTGCTCTAGCCCTTTTTGAGTTACAGAGTTTAGGGGTCAAATTGTATCTAATTGTGTATCTCATGTTTGTTTTATATGTTTGACAATAAAAATAATAAGAATAATAAAAATCATAATAATAATAATAATAGTAATAATTTGAATAACAATGCTAATAAAATTATTATTATTATTATAATAATAACAATAACAATAGTATGGAATGAAATATATAATCTTAAAATACTCCTTCTACTACTATACCTCTACTACTACTAATAGTAATAATTTTGATAGAAATAGTAATAATAATAATAATAATAATAATAATAATAATACTCAGTGAAGGCAATTAGTATCGCTATTGAGAGCCTCGGCAAAAATACTTTCAAAGGTCAAATTAAGGGGAGGTATTTAGTTTGTTCCCTAGACCTCCATCAAGCTTAAAATTACACCCCCTTGAGTCCCTTTCAAGATAAATTTGTACATTTTTCGGTAGAAAAATGTCCCGGCCGAAGGCCGGTTCCTCTTAAATTACAGGCTCGCTATCGCTCGCCAGGATAAAATTGACACCTATATGGCACAAATGGTCTTAAAATTGACAGAAATGGGGCGAAAGTTCTTAAAATCGCCAAAATAATGGGGCAAACGTCTTAAAATCTCAAAAGCAATGGGGCTAAACATGAGGGAGAAAGGGGCCAAGAAAATAATCCCTCAAGTGGATATCTCCCCTTAATCACAAAACAAGTTACTTTCTCTTAAAGGGACACTACCATTTAAGGGAGGAGGGGTCGTTTTTCTGGTCCCCCTTCTTCCTCATGTTTAGTCCCATTAGTTTTCTGATTTTATGACGTTTGGCCCATTAGTTTAGCGATTTTAAGACCTTTCGCCCCATTTATTTGTCAATATTTTAAGACGGTTCGTGTCATTCAGGTGTCGATTTTTTCCTGGCGAGCGATAGCGAGCCTGTAATTTAAGAGGAACCGACCTTCGGCCGGGAAATTTCTCTTTCGAAAAATGTACAAATTTATCTTGATGGGGGGTCTTGGGGGGTGATTTTTTTTAAGCTTGATGGAGGTCTAGGGAGGAAACTATAAATGCATAAAATTATACATAAAATAAATACGACCATTTTTCAAAAGTTTAACTCCAAAGAAATATTGAATAACAATGAAAATAATAGAAATAATAGAAATAAATAATAATAATAATAATAATAATAATAATAATATAATCTATATTTTAATAATTTCACCACAACACCAAACACCCCCAATGAAATTAATTAAAGTATAAATGATAAATAATATATAATAATAATAATAATAATAATAATAATAATAATAATAGATTAGACAATACATTAAATCTTAAATCCGAAAACAATATTATACCGTATACTATTATATGCATACAAATAAAATAGGTTAGTCATTAAATTAATCATGAAACCATTAATATTTCCCTATTAGATGGACACCACTATTTAATACATTAATTTATTTGGAAATTGTTATTAACCCCTTCAGTACCAGCGACGTCCTCTTTCATTATATTCTGGCAACTAATTGATGATTGTATTCAGCTTAACAAGGTCCTCCAGTAATTAACAGGTCCTCATGTCAAGCCCCATTGCTTTTGAGATTTTAAGACGTGCGCCCTAGTAGTTTTGACATTTAAGACATTTTGCCCCATTTCTGTCAATTTTAAGACCTTTCGTGCCATTAAGGTGTCGATTTTTTCCTGGCGAGCGATAGCGAGCCTATAATTTAAGAGCAACCGGCCTCTGGCCGGGAAATTTTTCTACCGAAAAATGTACAAATTTATCTTGAAAGGGGGTCTAGGGGGTGTAATTTTAAGCTTGATGAAAACGTAGTTTGTTTCCTACGTTTTCATCAAGCTTAAAATTACACCCCCTAGATCCCCTTTCAAGATAAATTTGTACATTTTTCGGTAGAAACATTTCCCGGCCAGAGGCCGGTTGCTCTTAAATTATAGGCTCGCTATCGCTCGCCAGGAAAAAATCGACACCTTAATGGCACGAAAGGTCTTAAAATTGACAGAAATGGGGCAAAATGTCTTAAAATGTCAAAACTACTAGGGCGAACGTCTTAAAATCTCAAAAGCAATGGGGCTTGACATGAGGGAGAAAGGGGTCAAGAAAAAGTCCCTCAAGTGGAAATCTCCCCTTAACAAGGGCCTCCAGTAATTAACAGGCTTCGATTAACTATCTCAATTAACCCTTTTTACTGTGGTGATGGGCTGGTCTATCAGAGTGAGAACTGAGCGATCTCTGCCATACCCATAGCTTAATTGTTGGGGCGCTCAGTTATGGCAACCCTTTTTACTACCACAGACCCCTCTTAAACTGCACAAAATCGTCTAGAACAAAACTAAAATGACGTCGCCGATACAGATGTGGTTAAAGAAAACAATTGTATATATTTATTAAAGGCATATAATTGTTTACAAAAATACTCAATCAAATTAATGGAAAAGATGAGAAAATTGAATTGAATATATGGAATGAAGTTATAAGCCATATGCAAGAACATATTACAATGACAGAGAGAGAGAGAGAGAGAGAGAATGAAGGGGAGATCTGCACTTGAGGGATTTTTTTCTTGACCCCTTTCTCCCTCATGTTTAGCCCCATTGCTTTTGATATTATAAAACGTTTGCTCCATTAGTTTAGCGACTTTAAGAACTTTCACCCCATATTAAGACCTTTCGTGCAATTCAGGTGTCGATTTTATCCTGGCGAGCGATAGCGAGCCTGTAAATTAAGAGGAACCGGCCTTCGGCCGGGAAATTTTTCTACCGAAAAATTTACAAATTTATTTTGAAAGGGACTCAAGGGGGTGTAATTTTAAGCTTGATGGAGGTCTAGGGAACAAACTAAATACCTCCCCTTAACCCTTTAAGTACCAATTCCGTCCTTTTCATTGTATCCTGGCTACTAATAGACGATTTTATTCAGTTTAAGAAGGACCCCCAGCCATTAACAGGCTTCGAACTATCATAATGAACCTTTTTTACTACCACTGATCCTTCTTTAACTGCAAAAAAATATCGTCTAAATATAGCTAGAATAAAATATAAAAAGACATCGCCAGTACAGAAGGGGTTAAGGGGGTAGTACTCGCTTTTTCTGGACCCCCTTCTCCCTCATGTTTAGCATACTAGTTTTGAAATTTTGAGACGTTCGTTCCGTTGGTTTGGCGATTTTGAGACTTTTCGTCTAATTTCTTTGTCAATATTAACACCTTTCTTACCATTTAGGTGTTGATTGTTTCCTGGCGAGCGATAGCGAGTCTCTAATTTTAGAAGGAACCAGGCCGGGACATTTTTCTACCAAAAAATGTACAAATATATCTTGAAAGTGGATCTAGGGAGTGTTTCTTTAAGCTTAATGGAGGTCTAGCGAGGAAACTCAAAAAGCAATAAATATATATATACATAGACCGAAAACCAAGCACTACCCCCTTAAAGAAGTGAAGTGAGAGCGATTCCAGCAATAAGATAAAATTACAGTATCATAAAAATCGTGTACAGAAAATAAAGAACAAATATATTAAAATAATGTCAAGTACAATAGCATGGAAACAGACAAAATAAGAATGAAATCGTATAAAAGGCAGAAAATAAAGTGATGCATAAACTACACATAATAAAATAATTAATAAATCGACAGAATAAAAACATACTCAATGAAAATATAAATAAAATACACTGAATAAATTAATAAATCAAATGTTAAATAAAATCCACAGAAAAATAATATGAATAAAACAATAAGTAAAATATAAAATAAAATCGACAGAATATAAACAGACTCAGAATAAAAATATAAATAAAACACACATAATAAAATACACATAATAAAATACACATAATAAAATACACATAATAAAATAATAAGTTAAATACACATAATAAAATAATAAGTTAAATACACAACATAAAAGAATAGATATTTTACACAGGATAAACTAATAAGTGAACGAGGGGAAGGAAAGAGTGAGAGAAAAGAATTGTATTTATGTAAGAGCTTTGTGTGTGTGTGTGTGTGAGAGAGAAAGAGAGAAAGAGAGAGAATACGTGTATACTGTGTGTGTGATAGACTGTGGGAGAGAGTACAAAGGAGTACAAAGGAAATCAAGCAACAACAGGTCTAGTGACCCTTCTAGGCTGCTTGTCCTCCAAAACACTGAGGATCAAGTGTCCAAACAGTGGTTTAGAGTGGGTAAGGGAACATTGGAAAGGGAACTACTGCCTTGGAACTAATGTCCGTGGCAGGACTAGGAAGTTAGTAGGGGACATATGGGTTAGTAACTGAGGGGAGGATAAAATAAAGTTATTAATTTACAAACGCAGTCAGTCGCGGGTTTGATGCGAGATATTTGTCTAAGCGGAGTTTAAATGAATCAACGGTGCTGCAGTCTATAACGTCTCTGGGAAGCCCATTCCACAAGTTGACAACTCGATTGAAGAAGAAATTCTTAGATTCGTGTGAGTTAAAAGATTTACCAATAATTTTGAAACCGTTTCCCCGCGTGTAATTAGATTGGTCGATAGTGAAGTACTTACTACAGTTCATATTGTCGATGCCTTTGATGGTTTTGTCTTTTTGGTAATAAGGGCACCAGCATTGAACGCAGTATTCCAGAAGAGGGCGGACTAAGGAATTGTAAAGGGTTAGGATAACGTCTTTGGATTTATGCTCAAATGACCTGCCTATAAGCCAATTATTTTGTTTGCCTTCTTGACAACTTCTGAACATTGTTGACTCGGTTTTAGGTTCCTCGATATTGTTACTCCCAGATCGCGTTCTCTGTTTACATTCTTAAGCTGAGTGCCATTCATCGAATAGTTTGCTTTCTCATTTAGGTATCCGATATGTAGTACTTTACATTTATCCGCATTGAAACTCATTTGCCAAATTTGGGACCAATGTGACAATTTATCTAGATTGTGTTGCATATCGTCAACTTTTCTTTTGAGAGTACGCTATTTGCAATTTTTGTATCGTCAGCAAATTTTGAGATTGCACAGGTGAGACCCTCATCTATGTCGTTGATGTAAATTAGAAAGAGAATTGGTCCTAGTACCGTACCGATCCCTGGGGTACCCCGCTACTTACATTGGTCCATTTAGATGCCTTACCGTTTATGACCACTCTTTGCTTTCTGTCGCTGAGCCAATTTTCTATCCATTTCAACACACCGTCTTGTATTCCATGCGCTTTTAGTTTTAGCAGTAAACGTTTGTGGGGAACTTTGTCAAAGGCCTTTTGAAAATCAAGGTATATAATATCTACAGCTTTACTCTCATCGTAGAGGTTGAGGCTATCGTGGAAGAAGTCTAAGAGGTTTGTTAAACAGGAACTTTTTTTACGAAAGCCGTGTTGAGTATCTTTAAGTATGTTATTTTCCTCTAAGTGATTTACGAGTCTGTCTCTTATGACCGTTTCTAGCATTTTACATACAACTGAGAGAGAGAGCTTGTATGTGTATATGTAAAGTATGAGACATATACAGTATATATTTATAATCTCTCAGTGGGGTTCGAACCGCCGACCGTCAGGACGATAGCCGACGCTTTAATCAACTACACCACGACAGACTGCCGTGGTGTAGTTGATTAAAGCGTCGGCTATCGTCCTGATGGTCGGCGGTTCGAACCCCACTGAGAGATTAGAAACATTTAGTGGCTCACGAGTATTTGTGATATATACTCAATACAGTATATAGTGTGTGTTTTTAGTGTAGAGTATGAGAGATAGTGTATTTATATAGTATGCGTGTGTGAGAGAGAGAGAGAGAGAGATTGTTTCATTATGTCTGTGTGTGTGTGTGTGTGTGTGTGTGTGTGTGTGTGTGTGTATGAAGAGAGAGAGAGAGAGAGAGCAAGCGCGCGAGGGAGGTGTGAATGTGTGTATGGGGTATGGGAGACAGGACATATGTGTATTTGAAAAGTATGAGAGAGTGAGAGAGAGTGTGTGTGTGTGTGTGTGTGTGTGTGTTTGTATGTATGTATGTACAGGTATGTGTGTGTGTATGTGAAGAATATAAGAGAGAACGTCCATGTGTGTGTGTGTGCGTGTGTGAGTGTGTATGTATGTATGTGTGTGTGTGAGTGAAGAGGATTTAAGCAGATGTAGCAAGGGGTTACAAAAGAGAGTAGGGTAAAATTGCGAGTTGGAAATATTAAATGCAGAAATGTGTTAGGCATTCTTTTATCTTGCATTTTGCCATTTTTAAACCCCTTCAGCACCATGACACCTTTTAACCCCTTCAGCACCATGACACCTTTCAACCCCTTCAGCACCATGACACCTTTTAACCCCTTCAGCACCATGACACCTTTTAACCCCTTCAGCACCATGACTCCTTTCAACCCCTTCAGCACCATGACACCTTTCAACCCCTTCAGCACCATGACACCTTTTAACCCCTTCAGCACCATGACACCTTTTTAACCCCTTCAGCACCATGACGTATCCTTTTAACCCTTTCAGCACCATGACACCTTTTAACCCCTTCAGCACCAATTACACCTTTTAACCCCTTCAGCACCATGACACCTTTAAACCCCTTCAGCACCATGACACCTTTTAACCCCTTCAGCACCATGACACCTTTTAACCCTTCAGTTTAACCCTTTCAGCACCATGACACCTTTTTACCTTAGATTCTGGCTAAAATTAGATGATTTTATGCAGCTTCAGAAGGACGTATGATACTAAAAGAGTGTGTTATGATCATTGAGATGCCAGGGCGAAAAGGAGAGGAATTCAACACCATCAATAACCCATCCATACCTGCAGAAGAGCCCCCAATCTCAACTTGTAGGATTGCCTCCATTTCCAACAGAAGATCAAAGCCTCAGTCTACCCTAGAATCGAGGAATCACATGCAGCAATCACCCCTACCACAAGCAGAGAGAAAACGAGGGTCACAGGAACCCTTAAAAAACGTATCTTACCATGGCCCGGCCCCCCTCATTAACCCGGCAAGTGCGGGAAGACTCTTAAGAGTTTCCCCGGGCGACTGCGGGAAGACTCTTAAGATCCTGGGCCTAAAAAAATCCATTTAAAACCCCCCAAAAAAAATTGAACCCTTTTTTTTTTTTTTTGCCCCTGGGCCATGCCAAATATCACTCCTCCACATCCCCTCCTTCTCCACTTCCCCCCCTCCTTCAGTTATCACCTATTTTCCCTGTTATTCCCTTATTCTGTGGTCTATTTTCATGCTAACATTAGCGAGTTGCAAGCAGGGCATTGTCATCACTGTTACCAAGCGAGTGCAAGAGAGAGAGAGAGAGAGAGAGTATCGATCAACAATTTCTCTCCAGACGTGGGGAGGAGTGGAGGGGAGGGAGGTTGCCTCAGCCTATGGTTATGTAATTCCCGGCCTGTATCGCCAATTTTGACCATCCAAACGCTGTTTCCACTTGTTTTATTGCTGTCACAGGTTAATACCTTTATAATCAACGTAAAATAGGCGCATATAGATAAGTATTAATGCTATTTATGGTAAAATAACGATGTTAGTGATGGGAACAGCTCAAATATGTGCGCACGGGTGTGTGGTGTCTCATACCACCCATGCGCACGTCTTAGGTTAAGGATCCCCAGGGAAGATATAGAAAATGGCCGCTCTCCTCAAAGGGTCAGAATCCACTAGAAACCAATTTAAATTACGTTGAAGCCTATTTTATGCAATTAACACATCAACCGCCTCCATTTCCGTCTAGTTACCCAGACGGAAATAACTACCATTACGAAGAGGCAACAACTGTAAGCAGAAGATTCTGTCCTAATAACCAAAACATTACATAGAAGCCTCCCCAGACCAAGAAACCTGTGAAAACTGTAAATAATTTATCCTGTACTGTACTTATACAAGCCTCCTAAAACCTACTTTAAAATAAATGAATAAAGTAGACGTGCCGTTTTGGTCAAAATCAAAACGGCATACCCAACTTTGCGATGGGTTACCATCATCTCAAGTATTACCATCATTAATCATACTACCACCATCATCACTACTACTGCCATCCTCACTATAACTGCACCATCATCACTATAACTGCACCATCATCACCATTATTATGATCATCATCACTACTACTATTACAATCATCACCACTACTCTCACCATCATCAATACTACTGTCACCATTATAACTACTACTGTCACCATTGTCACTACCATCATCATTGTTACTACAACTTTCACCATCATCACTACTACTATCAGCATAATCAATCATCATTACTAGTGTTAACATCATCACTACTACTGTCACCATCATCACAATTGTCATCATTATCACTACAACTATCACCATCATCACTACTATTATCACCATCATTACTACTATCACCATTATCCCTACTACTACTACCATCATTTATACTGTCAACTAAACTAACGTAACCTAACCTAGCGTAACCTAACCTATTCAAACCGGGGCAAGGTCCTCATACAAATGAGAGGTGAGTTGTTTTGGGGGCGTTATCTCCAGTAACCATCACTAATACTTTCACCATCATCACTACCACTATCCCCATTATCTACTACCATCATCATGCTACTATCACAAAAACTTTCACAATCACGACTGCCCTCACTACCATAATAACCATCATCATCACTACTGGCAATATCATAACTGCTACCATAATCAGCACAACTATCACTACTACACTCAGACACAATATAGTCACCACTACAGATCTTCACCATCATGACAAATACTATCACAATCACCAACATCATCATTACTAGTACCATAATCACCATTATCATCACTTCTGTGATGTATGGCATCCTGTGATGGTCATTATTGCTGCCACATTGCATACAAACACAGTGATTTCATCACTATAACTACAACCATCATCACTACTATTATCACCATCATCACTACTATTACCATCATTCCCACTATTACTACCATCACTTCTCAATGTCAACCTAAACTAACTTAACCTAACTTAACCCAACAAATGCAGGGCGAGTTGTTTCAGCCCCAGAACAATGGCGTTCCCCATTATTGCTGGGCGTGGGGGGGGGGGGGGGGGGAGGGGGGGGGCGTAGGAACCATATTTTGGATCTAAAATCATAAACTATTGCACCCAAATTTCAACAAATCTTTTTTGATTTGACGTTCGCATTCCCCCAACAAATGTTCGTGTGAAAACATTTGGTGAAAATCCGTCCAACGTTCTAGGAGGGAGTTCCGGGACAGACGGACGACGACGGACACCCTTTTTTTCCTGTGGTACCCACCATTACGGGGGACGCAAATACCAAAGTCTGCGTACGCAGTAGTTGATAAATTGGATACTCTTCCCCATATTACTATGTATGTATTATATTTTAAAGGTGAACTACAGGAGGAATGAAACGTAAAAAACAAAGATTAAATGCAGGGTTCATAACTTGGCTTTTATTGAATATACCTGTAATATGTAGTATAGGAAAAAAATATCGATATAATTCCATTAAACTCCAGAAAACAAATACTAATATTATAACGGCATTCTCGATGCGATCAGCTGGCACGCCCAATTCAGCCAGCTGGAGTGGACGCCATTGTATGGAGTGGGGCCGTGGAGTTTGTAAACAAACATGCTAGTCCCGGGGACTGGTGAGGTCGTGGGTTTTTTTAATTAATGAACTTTCAATTCACTAAACAAGCTCTACAAAAGATCCTTCCGAACAAATGTCATGAAGATGTGAGTGCAACATCAAGAAATAAATCCAAATCTCGCCAACAAATAAACAGAGAGGCACCAGAGTGTTTGTTTTTTGTTTTTTTTTATCCTGGTGTAGAGGCGAGGGAGGTCGGTTGTAAGGTATATTTCTTAATGGTAGTATCGTTTTCTGTTAATTTTATATATCGCACAGTCCCTTGACCAGATTAGTGTATTAAGCCCAAAATGTTGAGCTGTATACCAAGCATACAAGATTTATAACGAATTTTCTCATAAAAAAAACTCAGATTCACACCAATTCCCATGTCGACGAGTTCCCGCCATTGAACAGAAGTGACGTCATGGTAAACACGCTAAGTTCGCGCTGCCACATAAAATAACTTCGGATAACAACTATATTTCTATATTGTTAGGACACATTGATGAAAGTCCTTCAATATCATATCCCTGAAAACCAAGTAGATCCCCAATGGACATTGTAGTTTAAATAGGTTTCATCCCTGGAATTCACCTTTAAGTGACTTGTATAAACCGAGCAAATGAAATTACACAAATAAACCGATACTTCCTAATGACTCTACTGTTACGGAAATCCATCAGCCTTGTCACTATCTGGAATGTGTAATACTAACTGTCCAAAAACAGGATAAAGGTGAGGCAAAGTTGATTCCACTGTCTGGTACGGATCCGTCTGTACCATGGATTATATGTGACCCAGTCAACTCTGGAGAATACTTCCTGTAGGGGATAGATAAGTCCCCTTAGAAAGTATCTGCAAGCATGAGGGTGTGGGTTGTGTGTTGGCCAGGGAGGATGTGTAGCAGACAAGCTAGAAGTGCCCTTTATGGTCGTGCGAGTGTAGTATGTGTCCACCGTGGTTGTAAACAACCGGGAAGACAGACACCTCACCTTAGTCCGCCCATCGTGTGACCAGATCTCTCACGGCTGTTTCATCCTATACTCCAACTCAAAATTAAGTGCTTCTTGTTCGATCTTATGATGGTGGTGATTATTACAAAGTGATGATAGGATTATGGTTATGTTGTTCTATTTTAACGTAAACCGCCGAGATTGAACTATTCTCGTCGTCTAGCAATCGTGACTCGTATTGAGAGAAACATACCAAACTCTGTCTTGGGATTGATATATCTAGATCCTTTGTAATTTAGATTCCTATATTACCATTAAGGTTTATAGATATATTCGTCCAGAAATAATACTCGCATCTTACACGTAAATACCTAGCAGACTCTTATTCTATATTTAAGTATAATTAGCTGGGTACGTATTGTGTATTAAGTGTCACAGAGTGTTAATTTATTTTGTATCTTAGTCAGACCGATTTTTATTCATGCTTACTGACTTCAAAACTTCAGCTTAAGGAGGGTGACCTGCCTTTTGTTATTTCTTATTTCTGTACTTTTCTCTCTTTCTCTGGCTTGTATCCATTCGGCCCCATTCGGCCAACTATCTTAAGACTTTTATCCCCATCTAGGTGTTGATTTCTTCCTGGCGAGCAATAGCGAGCCAGCATTATATGAAGAAATCCGGCTTCGCCGGAGAAATTTTTCTATCGAAAAATGTACAAAGTCAGCCTGCTGTCTAACAAAAATAAAAAAATATGCTGGATCGCTACCGCTCACCAGTAAGAAATTGCCACCTGGATGGGGAAACGTTCTTAAAAACAGTAGGCTAAATGGGGCCAAAAGGGATACAAGCAAGATAAAGATAGATTTTTTTTTTATCATTCTGACCTGGGGTCTTCCCCCCCTTCCCTGTGCCCCCGGGTCCTTCGCGGGGTGTTGCCCCCCCTGCCTGCGCCCTCCCTCACCGCCCTCTCCGTGCCCCGCTGAGGCCATCTCTCCGGGCTCTTCTTTCTTCGCCTCCCACGCTTGTTTTTTACCGCCGGCAGAGTCGGCTCGTGTCTCTGGGTCTTTTGACTCCGTTCCGGGTGTCTTCCCCCCTGATCTGCACGCCAACTGGGTCCTATGATCCTTCCTTTTGGCTTTTTTCCCTTTTAATATTTGCCTCGATAGCGGGGTCCCCCTCCGACCCGGCTTTGAAGGTCTTTACTCCCCCCCCCCCGCCTTTTTTCGTGGTCCTTTTGCCCCTTTTTGTGCCTCCTCCTAGCCGCGGTCTCCCGATTTAATGTCTCCCCCCCTTTTGACCGGTGCCCTGTTCTCACATGTTCCCGGTTTTTTTTTTCTTCCTGTCCTTATGTCCTTTCCCCCCTTCCCCTGTATTTGCACCCTTCCCCCGCCTCCTGGATGGAACTGCGCGTTCTTCGGTCTCCCCTCTGTGCTCTTTCCCCCCTTACCCCTGTTCCTCTCCCCTCTCCCCTTTTTTCCCACTTCCCCTTTTGTTCCTTTCTCGCCCCTTCGCCATCTATCACTCTTCTCTTCCTTTTTTACCTTCCCTGTGGTCTCTCTTTTTTTTCTTTCCCTCGTTCTCTCGCTCTCCCCGGCTCCCCCTTTCTCTTCGTTCCCGTGTCCCCCGTTCCCTCTCGGCCCCGCCTCCTCCTCTTTCTCCTTCTCTTCCCCTCGGTCTCCTTCCTCTTATCCCACGTGTTTTTTTTTTCTCCCCCCCCTTTCGTATCGTCCGCGTTCCCCTATCGCCAACCCTCCCTCCCCCGTTTATCCCCTTGCCGCTCCCGCACCCTCTCCGTTATTGTGTTCCGTACCCCTGCCCCCCCTTCCACACTTGGTTTCCGCCTCTCAATGCCTTCCGTTTCCCAACTCCCCACAGCTTCTCTGCTCTTTCCCACGTCCTATGTCCCTTCCCTTCCTCCCCCCGCTAAAAAAGTAATAAAGAAAAATCTTTTTTCTCTCCTCTCTCTCTTACCCTTCCCTTTTTTTTTTTTTCACACCCCTGGTCTCCTCCCCTTCCTCTACCTTCCCTCATTTTAGTACCCCCCCCCTTCTCCTCTCCTTCGCATGTTCCCCCTTTCCCCTCTCTTGCTTCTTGTGCCCCCGTTTCCTTCTGGTTGTTTCTTAGGACCCGGTCTTCCCCTAATGCTTAAACTTTGCCTCCTTTCTCTTTTTCCTGGCCATTTTTTACCCCTTCTTGGTCTGCCGCTGCTCCTTCTTCTTCCGTGTCCTTTTCTTCCCCGATTTTACTCAGCCCCGCCCTTGGCTGTTCTACTTCTTCTTTCCACCTTTTTATTCTCCGCTCTCCCCCCCCCCCCCGCCCTAGAATGGATTTAAAGGAATAAAATTAAAGTCACCTTTTTTTTGTTTTCTGCCTTTCTTCCTCTTCTCTCAGTTTCCCCCCCCCCTCCTGGTCCCCCTTAATTTCTCCATTCTCCGACCTCCTCCGGCTTCCTCCTTTCTCCCTTCGTGTCTCTGCTCCCCTTCGACCCCTCCCTCCCTCTCCGTCTCCGTCTTCGCCGTTCCCTCTCTCCTTTTTTTTTTTCCTCCTTAGTTTCCCTTCCTTTTTTCCTTTGCCTCCCCCCTTCATTTCCCCCCTGTCTCCTATCCTCCCTCCCCTGTCCCTTGGCTGTGGGTCTTTTTTCTTCCCTCCCTTCTCTTCTTTTTCTCCTTCTTACTCTTTTTCTGCCTGTCTAGTAGTTCCCCGCTATTTCCTCCTTTTTTTTTTTTCCTCTTATTTTCCTTCTTCACCTTTCATTCTTTCCCCTCTTCCCTCCCATTTCCCTCTCTCCTTCCTCTATTTTTTTTCTTTTTATTTCGCTTCCCCCTTTCCCCCTCCCTTTCCCCCCTTTCCCACTCCCTGCGCTCCCTTCCCTGTTTTCCCCACATTGTCTCTTTTTTTTTTTTCCTTTTCTTCTTTTTCTTTCCTCTTTCCTCTTTTCCCCGTCCCTCCCCCCCCTTCTACCTCTGTCCCAGTCGCTTCGGTCAGTTTCCCATTTGCTTTTTTTGCCCGTCCCCATTTCTCCTCTGTTTAATCCCTTCGGGCCCCTCCCCCCCTAGCCTCCCCTCTCACCTACCCATGATTTCCCCCTTCCCCCTTCCTATTCGTTACTCCGTTCCCCTGTTCCTCCGCGATTTTCCCCCAGTTCGTTCCTTCCGCTCTTCTGACTCTCCTCCTTCCCTCTCTCTTTTTATCCTCTCCCCCCCTTCTTTCCCCCTTCACCCCCCCCCCTCCCCCTCCTCTCCCCCATCCCCCTTTTCTTTTGTTCTTTTTACTCTTCCTGTCATCTTGTTCTTCCTATTTCCTCCTTCCCCTTCACTTCTTCTTTTTCTTTCGATTTTTCGCTTTCCTTTTATTTCTACCTTCCTTTTTTCCTTTATCTCTTCTTTTCTTTTTTTTCTCCCCCCCCTCCCTTTCCCTTTCTTTTCTTCTTCTTGTCCCTTCCGCTTTCCCTCTTTTTTTTCCTTTCCTCCCCCTTTCTTTTTTCCTTTCACCCTTTACCTCCCCGTTACCCTTCTTTTCCCTTCTCTTTTCCTCTTGATTTTCTTACTGCACCCTTTATTTTTTGCCCTCTATCTTTCGTTGTGTTACCTACTTCCTTGAGTCTTGTCCTACCGCCCCCCCTTTTACTTAACCCTTTCCTGTTTTTTTCTTCCCGTTTTTTCCCCCTCCCCCTTCTTTGGTCCCTCGATGTTGTTATTTACTTCAATCACCCCCCTCTCCCCTCTC
>CM064512.1:60162077-60264535 GCA_032716605.1 Paralithodes platypus | reverse complement strand
AGCAGCTCTCGTCTCACGTGGTAGCTGCTAACGTCCGACGAGGATTGCTCTGGTCAAGACGACCGTGGTGGCCTGGTCGGTCGTAAGTTTCCCCGTCTTTTGACATACGTGAGGGCGGGCCACGTTCCTGATTCGACTCGAATCAGCAACCGCGCGGCCTTGGCCGCACCCACAACATTCCCCACCCACGTCGGCTTCTCGTTTCTACTCGCGCCATGCGAGAGTACCCCCCCGACTGGCCGTAATTTCATTAAAGTTTTGAGTATTATGCCATTACGTTTTACGTAATCGGTTGCCAACTACGAATATACCTTCGTTTACAACAGACGGGAGCTGACGGGAGCAATATACGTGAATGTGTGAACCCCACCATAAGGCTTAGTTTCGACTCACGCACGGGGTAGAAGGATTTTGGACCCGGCAACTGTGTTGAGTGTTGCCAAGTCTGGGATGTATTTTGTATGCCTAAGGTGGGGTCCAGACAGATTCAAGACTCAGAGCTCACTCACTGTCGTACCCTTCGGACCCCCTTGATATCTATCCCTCTCAACCCCCCTTAGAAACTTTCTCTCTTACTTTGTATACCTTCCTTCCACTACTTCATCAATCTATTTAATTATCCCATCCCCTTGATAGACCTTATATCTATTATTGTATTAACGACGAGCTCTCAGATAACTAGATAGGATTTTTGGGCCTTATGCAGAGACGTAATTGTTAATGAGACCTAGGAAGCTTTTTTGTTGTCTCATATTTGGTGGTTTCATGCTTGCTAGTGTGTTCTTGTGTCAGGTTAGCAGGGGCTAGACCGGAGGGCAGGCTTTTTTTGCGATCCTTTAAGTAAAGTCTGCTGGTGCAAGTCCTGTGGACCCGCACGACTTTACTAGGATACCCGTGGGAGTCTGGGGGCATTTTCTTCTCTGTGTCCCTGTGTGTCTAGTGTTGTGTTGTGTGAGGGCCCTTGCCTAGTCCACTCAGCACTGCGCTAGCACGTCTTGCTTGTCGTTTTAGGGTCGCCAGGAGAGAGTCAGATACTTGCGATCTGAGTCTCTCAAGAGAGCACCCTTTCAATTAGAGTAATTTGGCGCACAGACTTGGGAAGTCCCTAGGCTAGAGCAGGTGGCTCAGCCCGGGTATCCGAAGCCTATATCCTTCCGGCTAGACCTCTGCCACCTGGCAGATTAACAGCTAGGGGTTTATCATCTCTGTATGCTTGTTATTGTACCACAGTTTACCGTTTTTGTGAGCATTGTGAGTCAGGGTGTGGCTTAGAGACTCTGTCCGAGCAGGCTTGCCTGACTAAGAGTGAGAAGCACACCTGTATGTGGTTATGTTGCGAGTTGCTGCCTTTATTTAATTATACCTATGCCATTATAAACTGTATGGCCTATCACTAGTATTTATTCCTGCTTTATGAGTTAAGAGTTCTCTAAATCCGTAACGTACTGTGTATGCTAAGCATCAGATCCTACAGTAGCCGCATGCAGTTTAGAAACCCGCATCTTGTCTACGGTACGATGTTTTTGAGGACTGTTTGCTTTCACCTTCTTCACGCAGGGGTGATTAGTTGTATTAATTAACGTAACGTTAAATGTACTTTCTTCTAGTTTGTTATTAAATTGTTTCTGCAATTTAATTCCGTTAATCTATCTTTTCCTTGAAGCTTTAAGTCAACTTAATTGTGTGATCTTTTATATAGCCTGCTTGACTATCAGCAGTCTATAGTGCGTGCACCCTGTAACCGAGTCATAGGATACCTCGATGTCCAGGCAGGACTCTTGACGGTTTAGGGTGGTTTGTTGCCTGGGTTTTTATAGATAAGGGCTGGATCTAGCGTTTCCCGTTGTTGCTTGTTGCCGCATACCTAGTCCAATAGAAAGAGCCCAGTGTTTATATCCCAGGACGTAACAATATCCTCCCAAGCTTTGTACTTAACATATATTTATACTAGGTTACTTTCTTTTGTAGAGATCCTCCCAAGCTTTGTACTTAACATATATTTATACTAGGTTACTTTCTTTTGTAGATATCCTCCCAAGCTTTGTACTTAACATATATTTTTACTAGGTTACTTTCTTTTTAGGATCGTATGTTGAAATATAGCCTGAAGATAGATGTGTGATACTTCCGAAAATGTGCAAATAAATTATTCTCAACATGTATACTGTTGTGGATCTTGTCCTACTCTTCATCTACACAATTATATATATACACGTACTGTATATATAGTATATATATATTATATATATATATATATATATATATAAATATATATATATATATATATATTTTTTTTTTTTTTTTTTTTTTTTTTTTTTTGACCATGTTAAGCTGAAATAAAACCTCTCACCACAGCCCCCTTCAATCTAAAAAAAACTCCCCCCACCTCTGCCTTTTAGCTAAGTTTGGACATTTTTCGGTAGAAAAATGCCCCGGCCTTTTTTCATAAATAGCAGGCTCTCTCTCTCTCTCGCTCGCCAGCAAAATATTGACAATTATCGTTCGTCATTATATTATTGACAATTGAATGGGGGGATACGTCTTATAATTTCTAACTATTAAGGGGGAAGTAGTCGCTTTTTCTGGACCCCCTTCTTCCTCATGTTTAGCCCCATTAGCTCTCAGATTTTAAAACGTTCGGCCCATTAGTTTGGTGATTTTAAGACCTTTCGCTCCATTTCTTTGTCAATATTAAGATTGTTCGTGTCATTCAGGTGTCGATTTTTTCTAGGCGAGCGATAGCGAGCCTGTAATTTAAGAGGAACCGGCTATCGAAAAATGTACAAGTTCATCTTGAAGGAGGACCTTAGGGGTGTTTTTTAAATCTTGATGGAGGTCTAGCGAGGAAACTCAAACTTAAACGAATAAATCAATACATAGACCAATAAACAAGCCCTACCCCCCTTAAAGGTGGGGGCTCATGGGTTGAGATAAACATGGAATGATAATCGCCAAGCTGTACATAATTTTCTTGCAAAATGCAATGGCAATGAAATAATTATTAACAATGGTATAAAGGATTTTGTGGATCGTCTATACCGGGCCTGGGCCTGTGACGTCACAAGAGTGTAAGTCCACTATCCAGTCTAGGCTAAGGATACTGGTGTGACGTCACTATGACGTCACAGGCCCGGTATAGACGATCCGCAAAATCCTTTATACCATTGTTAATAATAATTTCAGTGACATTGCATTTTACAAGATAATTATATGCAGGTTGGCGATTATTTTTCCATGTTTACCTCAACCCATGAGCCCCCACCTTTAAAGCTGAACGTCTCATAATCGCCAAAATCAAGCAAAAACAAATTTAACACGCAAAAATTAAGGGGAGATATCCACTTGAGGGATTTTTTTTCTTGACCCCTTTCTCCCTCATGTTTAGCCCCATTGTGTTTGAGATTTTAAGACGCTCGCCCCATTAGTTTGGCGATTTTAAGAACTTTTGACCCATTTCTGACAATTTAAGACCTTTCGTGCCACTTAGGTGTCGAATTTTCCCTGGCGAGCGATAGCGAGCCTGTAATTTAAGAGGAACCGACCTTTGGCCTGGACATTTTTCTACCGAAAAATTTACACATTTATCTTGAAAGGGGATCAAGGGGGTTTAATTTTAAGTTTGATGGAGATTTAGGTAATAAACTAAAAGCCTCCCCTTAATTTACATCCCTTCCAACCACACCAGACTAGATATATAAAAGACAAGACATTATTGCACAGAATTAATAAAGTAAAATTCATGCAAGATATTTTTTCCAACCTTTTGCGAATGTAATTAGTTTCTGAATTCTACCTATCTATCTATCTATCTGTCTCTCTGTCTGCCTGTCTGTCTGTCTATCTATCTATCTATCTATCTATCTATCTATCTGACGCCTACTCACCGTTATGAAGGTGGCCAAACACAAAACGCCCCCAAGCGGACCTGGACGATTTTCAGCAGTTTAGGAGAGACAATGAAGCAATCAGTGCTTATATCTCGATTAACCCTCTAACTCCCACAGATCCTTCCTAATCTTAATAAAATAGTCTAGTAATAGCCAGAATAAAGTGAACAAGTGCGTCCTCGTACCTTGAAAGGGTTAAGTTTGGCTGAGATCTGTCGATTTTATTCAGCTTAGGAAGGATCTGTGGGAATTAAAAGGGCAAGGTCAATATCAATTATCCCTCTGACGCAAACACACACACACACACACACACACACACACACACACACACACACACACACACAATCTCTCTCTCCCTCCCTGTTATCAATATTATGACTCGTTTCTTAATTCTATACTGCCTATCATTAAAACTGATATGTGCTTAGAAATGCTTCCGGACAACAACGACACCGTGGGAAAAATAGACAAGTTACCCACCTCCCTGCACCCTTATCAAAGAAAACTGAACAACCACAGAAAACAGGATATCAGAGGACGGCGTTCCCCCTGGAGGTTAAGGGAAGATTTCCATTTGAGGGATTTATTTCTGGACCCCTCTCTGTCTCATGTTTAACCCCATTGCTTTTGAGATTTTAAGACGTTCGCACCCATTGATTTGGCGATTTTAAGAACTTTTGCCCCATTCCTGTGAATTTTAAGACCTTTTGTGCCATTTAAGTGTCAATTTTTTCCTGGCGAGCGATAGCGAGCCTGTAATCATTTGTAATGTAAGGAAAACCGGCCTTCGGCCGGGAAATTTTTCTACCGAAAAATGTACAAATTCATCTTGAAAAGGGGGACCAGGGTGTATAATTATTAGCTTGATGGAGGTCTAGGGAACAAACTAAAAATCTCTCCTTAAGGGGGTAGGGTTTATTTATTAATATATATACTGTATATATAATTATATATATATACTGTATATATATATATAATTTATTTATTTATTTATTATTGTTTTACTTCCCTCTCTAGACCTCCATCAAGCTTTAAAAATATACCCAAGACTCTCCTTCTAGATAAAATTTGTACATTTTCGGTAGAAAAGTGTCCCTCCCGAAGGCTGGTTCCTACAAAATTACAGGCTCGCAATTGCTCGCCAGCAAAACATCGACAACTAAATGGCACATAAAGTCTTAAAATCGACAAACTAATTGGGCTAAACATGAGGGAGAAGGGGCTCAAGAAAAAAACCTCCCTTTAACCCTCAATGCCTTCACCTGACCTTGATCCACTCCCCTCCCCCCTCCCCCCCCCCCCCTAATCCCCTCCACCCCCCCCCCCCCCACCCCACCCCCACCCCCATCTCAGGTCTGTCGGGAAACAAAAGAAACCTTCCTTGGAGTCTCCCTCACGAAGTCTGAACAATGTCTTCCTCCCTCCCCCTCTACCACCCCCCCCCCCCCCTTTCCCCTCTACCCCCCCTCCCGCTCTACCATCAACCCTCCCCTCCCATCTACCATTAAACCCCCCCCCCCCCCCCCCCCTCTACAACCCCAATTCCCCCCCCCCCACCCTCCCCCACCCCCAACTCAGGTCGGTCGGTCGGGGGAAAGAAACCACTTCCTTGGATTCTCCCTCACGAAGTCTGAACAATGTCGTTGCAAACCGTGACTGGTAATCTGCAAATATTATGAGCATTTGTCATTGTTTATGCAATGGCTTACCCTTGTTCTCTCTCTCTCTCTCTCTCTCTCTCTCTCTCTCTCTCTCTCTCTCTCTCTCAACTGCGTAACATCGTTTAACCCCTTCTGTACCGGCGACGTAGTTTTTTATTTTATTCTAGCTACATTTACACGATTTGATTAAGTTTAGGAAGGACCTTTAACCACTACAATGCTGCAAACTATCCCCAATTAATTATTCTAGCTACCACTGATCCTTCCTAAGCTGAATCGGATCGTCTAATAGTTGCCAGAATATAATGAAAAGAATGTCACCGGTACTGAATGGGTTAACCCTGTTACGACCGGGGCTACGAATAAAACAAGGGCACTTAATGATTGGACTAGTAATAGGGTACTATGCAACAACGGTACGCTAGATCCAAACCCTCGAACTTATATGCCGGTGAACAAAAACACCTATACCCTCCAGAGTTAATCTGCGATAGCGGGGTATCCTTAACTGGGCATAAATGTACTCTACTTCAGGCTAACCCACACTGGTATAGCCTGATAACAAATAAGATGCAAGTTACGTTAAAATGCATAAAAAGGAATCTATGAAAAGGTCAATTAAATCACTGCAAGATTTAATACAATAACAAGATGTTTCAATACAGTTACTCTAAATAACAATAAACTCTTCACTCCTATCTGAAAGAAAGTGAAGTATAATCCTACAGCATAGACCTGGAAACTTCTGAAGAAAGTCTGATGCTCATAAGATGCTCGTATCTTAAACTATATAAAGGCAGGAGGCAGGACACCACACGTGTAAACTGAATACACTAAAAGATAGGACATATAATGTTAACTGACACGAGAATACTATAAATGCGCAACGGTAGCAATGCTCGACACTAAAAGAAGTACTTCCTCATCAATGAAACAGTCTGCTATGGTTGTGCAACTCAACAACAACCTAGACTAATAAATGCTGTGAATAATAATGCGTACATATCAAAGAGCTTATATTAAATACTAATAAGTGTCTACTCGATTAATAATGTCTAGCTGGAATACTCTAGGTAAGGAACTGTGGTTGAGCAAGACAGGCTCGTAGCCTAGCGATGTCCTTAACCCCTTCAGACTCATATGATGCAGAGGTTGCCAGATTAGAATTAAGAAATAGAGTTCTCTCACTCTTATAATTACCTCTCCAAAATTAGTTTTCTGCCCACAGCTAACTCAAAGACAACTGCAAAGGTTGAAGTAACTAAACTAAAGGTTTCTAAATATCCCTGATGGTAACAAAGGTTTTAAAGTATCCCTAATAGGCTCAAAATCGCGTCATATGTCGGAGAGGGTTAAGACTGCATCCTTTAAGTTACGTTAATTGACTAGGGTGCTCTCTTGATAGATCCAGATCACAAGTATCTGGTTCTATCCTGGCGACCCTCTAAAGACAAGCAAAGAGGCAGCAAAGTGTGGAACTGGAAAAGGCCAAAACCCTCAGTCAACACAATGCTGCACTCGCAAAGGACGCAAGCGAAAAGACAACACAGGCTACCACAGGACCGGTCGAAGTCGTGTAGGTATAAGCAAACCATACACACATCGGAGACAACGACTACAGTTACCTTATCCCAGTCTCGCATTAAATAAAAGAGCAGAAACCCTAAATCAATAATGAAGACACACTAAGTTCCCAACCTCTACTAACTAAGAACCCTCAAAACCTATTCTAAGTACATGTAAATATCTCTGAGGACAGCGCATGCAATACAATGGGCCGGCTATGGAAACCGTATGCAGAACCCAAGGGGACAAGTAATTGAATAAAGGTGAGAAGCAATGGAAAAGAAGAAGGTCAGAGAGAGAGACAGTGGTAAATGGGGTGATCGGGAGAGAGTATGCAAAGGGATGTTAGAAGCATGCGCGCCAAGCCTGTCCTGAGGAGAACAGCTCCTGGGAACCCTCATGGAGGAGGTTAGTTACACAGGAGCCCGCAAGGGCGCGATGGTCGGCCAATCACGGGCCGAACGTCACAAGGCAGCAGGCCCCTAAGACGCGCCAGGATCCGCCAGCCAATCAAGGGCGCGGGAAAACTCCTCCGAGCGAGGGAGGCAGTACATACATACACACGCACATATTACTACCACGCTGCCTCTATCGCTCTTTCTCCTTAACTTTACACAATGCATCTTATATTCTACTAATGATATAAAATACTTCCCGTTGTCACAGACGAAAACAAAGACCACCACTGGACTGTCTGTGACAATGTGAGCACAAGGAAAGAAAGAACAACATTCTCGGATAACTGTAGCCCATTTCGATATCCCTGGCGAGCGCTAGTGGCTAATGAGAGGCGATTCTGCCCATGCTGGTAGACGTCACAACCCTTTCAGTACCGGTGCCCTCCATCAAGCTGTAAAAAACACCCCCTCGACTCCCCTTCCAGATAAATTTCTACATTTTTCGGTAGAAACATTTCTCGGCCGAAGGCCAGTTTTTCTTACAATTATAGGCTCGTTATCGCTTGCCAGGAAAAAATCGTCACCTAAATGGCACGAAAGGTCTTAATATTGACAAACAAATGGGGCGTAAAGTCTTAAAATCGCCAAATTAATGAGCCGAATGTCTTAATATCTAAAAACCAATAGGGCTAAACACGAGGAAGAAGGGGGCCAGAATACCCTGCCTATACCCCCTTATCTAAAAAATGACTTGAATAATTGAGCTCATTTGCTCTAGCCCTTTTTGAGTTACAGAGTTTAGGGGTCAAATTGTATCTAATTGTGTATCTCATGTTTGTTTTATATGTTTGACAATAAAAATAATAAGAATAATAAAAATAATAATAATAATAATAGTAATAATTTGAATAACAATGCTAATAAAATTATTATTATTATTATAATAATAACAATAACAATAGTATGGAATGAAATATATAATCTTAAAATACTCCTTCTACTACTATACCTCTACTACTACTAATAGTAATAATTTTGATAGAAATAGTAATAATAATAATAATAATAATAATAATAATACTCAGTGAAGGCAATTAGTATCGCTATTGAGAGCCTCGGCAAAAATACTTTCAAAGGTCAAATTAAGGGGAGGTATTTAGTTTGTTCCCTAGACCTCCATCAAGCTTAAAATTACACCCCCTTGAGTCCCTTTCAAGATAAATTTGTACATTTTTCGGTAGAAAAATGTCCCGGCCGAAGGCCGGTTCCTCTTAAATTACAGGCTCGCTATCGCTCGCCAGGATAAAATCGACACCTATATGGCACAAATGGTCTTAAAATTGACAGAAATGGGGCGAAAGTTCTTAAAATCGCCAAAATAATGGGGCAAACGTCTTAAAATCTCAAAAGCAATGGGGCTAAACATGAGGGAGAAAGGGGCCAAGAAAATAATCCCTCAAGTGGATATCTCCCCTTAATCACAAAACAATTACTTTCTCTTAAAGGGACACTACCATTTAAGGGAGGAGGGGTCGTTTTTCTGGTCCCCCTTCTTCCTCATGTTTAGTCCCATTAGTTTTCTGATTTTATGACGTTTGGCCCATTAGTTTAGCGATTTTAAGACCTTTCGCCCCATTTCTTTGTCAATATTTTAAGACTTTTCGTGTCATTTAGGTGTCGATTTTTTCCTGGCGAGCGATAGCGAGCCTGTAATTTAAGAGGAACCGACCTTCGGCCGGGAAATTTGTCTATCGAAAAATTTACAAATTTATCTTGATGGGGGGTCTTGGGGGGTGATTTTTTTTAAGCTTGATGGAGGTCTAGGGCGGAAACTATAAATACATAAAATAAATACGCCCATTTTTCAAAAGTTTAACTCCAAAGAAATATTGAATAACAATGAAAATAATAGAAATAATAGAAATAATAATAATAATAATAATAATAATAATAATAATAAAATAATATAATCTATATTTTAATAATTTCACCACAACACCAAACACCCCCAATGAAATTAATTAAAGTATAAATTATAAATAATATATAATAATAATAATAATAATAATAATAGATTAGACAATACATTAAATCTTAAATCCGAAAACAATATTATACCGTATACTATTATATGCATACAAATAAAATAGGTTCGTCATTAAATTAATCATGAAACAATTAATATTTCCCTATTAGATGGACACCACTATTTAATACATTAATTTATTTGGAAATTGTTATTAACCCCTTCAGTACCAGCGACGTCCTCTTTCATTATATTCTGGCAACTAATTGATGATTGTATTCAGCTTAACAAGGTCCTCCAGTAATTAACAGGTCCTCATGTCAAGCCCCATTGCTTTTGAGATTTTAAGACGTGCGCCCTAGTAGTTTTGACATTTTAAGACATTTTGCCCCATTTCTGTCAATTTTAAGACCTTTCGTGCCATTAAGGTGTCGATTTTTTCCTGGCGAGCGATAGCGAGCCTATAATTTAAGAGCAACCGGCCTCTGGCCGGGAAATTTTTCTACCGAAAAATGTACAAATTTATCTTGAAAGGTGATCTAGGGGGTGTAATTTTAAGCTTGATGAAAACGTAGTTTGTTTCCTACGTTTTCATCAAGCTTAAAATTACACCCCCTAGATCCCCTTTCAAGATAAATTTGTACATTTTTCGGTACATTCCCCGTCCAAAGCCCGGTTGCTCATAAATTATAGGCTCGCTATCGCTCGCCAGGAAAAAATCGACACCTTAATGGCACGAAAGGTCTTAAAATTTACAGAAATGGGGCAAAATGTCTTAAAATGTCAAAACTACTAGGGCGAACGTCTTAAAATCTCAAAAGCAATGGGGCTAGACATGAGGGAGAAAGGGGTCAAGAAAAAGTCCCTCAAGTGGAAATCTCCCCTTAACAAGGGCCTCCAGTAATTAACAGGCTTCGATTAACTATCTCAATTAACCCTTTTTACTGTGGTGATGGGCTGGTCTATCAGAGTGAGAACTGAGCGATCTCTGCCATACCCATAGCTTACTCTGACTGTTCCTTTTACTTATATATTATCTAGATTTCAAGTGACGGCGTCTCTTCCGTGGATTGACCTCCCAATCTACTAATATTGGAAGCCAAAGCGTCACATTTTTCCGTTGCCCCTCAACTTTCTCTTCATAATTGCTGAGGGGCACAGGGCCCTGGGTGGGGCTTTGGTTTCCCGGGCGTTTCCGCACCCTCCTCAGCTCCCCGCCATGGAGTGGCTTCGGTCACTCAGGCTTTATTGTGGTCGGCAGGGAGGATTCTGTTGGGGCGCTCAGTTATGGCCTTGGCCTTGCTTGGGGCCTTGGGGCTGTTCGGCCAGGCAGCTTGGGGAACAACAACAACAACAACAACAACCCTTTTTACTACCACAGGTCCCTCTTAAACTGCACAAAATCGTCGAGAACAAAACTAAAATGACGTCGCCGATACAGAAGTGGTTAAAGAAAACAATTGTATATATGTATTAAAGGCATATAATTGTTTACAAAAATACTCAATCAAATTAATGGAAAAGATGAGAAAATTGAATTGAATATATGGAATGAAGTTATAAGCCATATGCAAGAACATATTACAATGACAGAGAGAGAGAGAGAGAGAGAATGAAGGGGAGATCTCCACTTGAGGGATTTTTTTCTTGACCCCTTTCTCCCTCATGTTTAGCCCCATTGCTTTTGATATTATAAAACGTTTGCTCCATTAGTTTAGCGACTTTAAGAACTTTCACCCCATATTAAGACCTTTCGTGCAATTCATGTGTCGATTTTATCCTGGCGAGCGATAGCGAGCCTGTAATTTAAGAGGAACCGGCCTTCGGCCGGGAAATTTTTCTACCGAAAAATTTACAAATTTATCTTGAAAGGGACTCAAGGGGGTGTAATTTTAAGCTTGATGGAGGTCTAGGGAACAAACTAAATACCTCCCCTTAACCCGTTCAGTACCCGTTCCGTCCTTTTCACTGTATGCTGGCTACTAATAGACGATTTTATTCAGTTTAAGAAGGACCCCCAGCCATTAACAGGCTTCGAACTATCATAATGAACCTTTTTTACTATCACTGATCCTTCTTTAACTGCAAAAAAATATCGTCTAAATATAGCTAGAATAAAATATAAAACGACATCGCCAGTACAGAAGGGGTTAAGGGGGTAGTACTCGCTTTTTCTGGACCCCCTTCTCCCTCATGTTTAGCATACTAGTTTTGAAATTTTGAGACGTTCGTTCCGTTGGTTTGGCGATTTTGAGACTTTTCGTCTAATTTCTTTGTCAATATTAACACCTTTCTTACCATTTAGGTGTCGATTTTTTCCTGGCGAGCGATAGCGAGCCTGTAATTTTAGAAGGAACCAGGCCGGGACATTTTTCTACCAAAAAATGTACAAATATATCTTGAAAGTGGATCTAGGGAGTGTTTCTTTAAGCTTGATGGAGGTCTAGCGAGGAAACTCAAAAATCAATAAATATATATATACATAGACCGAAAACCAAGCACTACCCCCTTAAATAAGTGAAGTGAGAGCGATTCCAGCAATAAGATAACATTACAATATCATAAAAATCGTCTACAGAAAATAAAGAACAAATATATTAAAATAATGTCAAGTACAATAGCATAGAAACAGACAAAATAAGAATGAAATCGTATAAAAGGCAGAGAATAAAGTGATGCATAAACTACACATAATAAAATAATAAATAAATCGACAGAATAAAAACATACTCAATGAAAATATAAATAAAATACACTGAATAAATTAATAAATAAAATGTTAAATAAAATCCACAGAAAAATAA
Source organism: Paralithodes platypus (assembly GCA_032716605.1). Taxonomy (NCBI): domain Eukaryota; kingdom Metazoa; phylum Arthropoda; class Malacostraca; order Decapoda; family Lithodidae; genus Paralithodes; species Paralithodes platypus. The sequence continues at coordinate 60,252,193 of CM064512.1, read as the reverse complement.
TATGAATAAAATAATAAGTAAAATATAAAATAAAATCGACAGAATATAAACAGACTCAGAATAAAAATATAAATAAAACACACATAATAAAATACACATAATAAAATACACATAATAAAATACACATAATAAAATACACATAATAAAATACACATAATAAAATAATAAGTTAAATACACAACATAAAAGAATAGATATTTTACACAGGATAAACTAATAAGTGAACGAGGGGAAGGAAAGAGTGAGAGAAAAGAATTGTATTTATGTAAGAGCTTTGTGTGTGTGTGTGTGAGAGAGAGAGAGAAAGAGAGAGAGAGAGAGAATAAGTGTAAACTGTGTGTGTGATAGACTGTGGGAGAGAGTACAAAGGAGTACAAAGGAGTACAAAGGAAATCAAGCAACAGGTCTAGTGACCCTTCTAGGCTGCTTGTCCTCCAAAACACTGAGGATCAAGTGTCCAAACAGTGGTTTAGAGTGGGTAAGGGAACATTGGAAAGGGAACTACTGCCTTGGAACTAATGTCCGTGGCAGGACTAGGAAGTTAGTAGGGGACATATGGGTTAGTAACTGAGGGGAGGATAAAATAAAGTTATTAATTTACAAACGCAGTCAGTCGCGGGTTTGATGCGAGATATTTGTCTAAGCGGAGTTTAAATGAATCAACGGTGCTGCAGTCTATAACGTCTCTGGGAAGCCCATTCCACAAGTTGACAACTCGATTGAAGAAGAAATTCTTAGATTCGTGTGAGTTAAAAGATTTACCAATAATTTTGAAACCGTTTCCCCGCGTGTAATTAGATTGGTCGATAGTGAAGTACTTACTACAGTTCATATTGTCGATGCCTTTGATGGTTTTGTCTTTTTGGTAATAAGGGCACCAGCATTGAACGCAGTATTCCAGAAGAGGGCGGACTAAGGAATTGTAAAGGGTTAGGATAACGTCTTTGGATTTATGCTCAAATGACCTGCCTATAAAGCCAATTATTTTGTTTGCCTTCTTGACAACTTCTGAACATTGTTGACTCGGTTTTAGGTTCCTCGATATTGTTACTCCCAGATCGGTTTCTCTGTTTATATTCTTAAGCTGAGTGCCATTCATCGAATAGTTTGCTTTCTCATTTAGGTATCCGATATGTAGTACTTTACATTTATCCGCATTGAAACTCATTTGCCAAATTTGGGCCCAATGTGACAATTTATCTAGATTGTGTTGCATATCGTCAACTTGTTCTTTTGAGAGTACGCTATTTGCAATTTTTGTATCGTCAGCAAATTTTGAGATTGCACAGGTGAGACCCTCATCTATGTCGTTGATGTAAATTAGAAAGAGAATTGGTCCTAGTACCGATCACTGGGGTACCCCGCTACTTACATTGGTCCATTTAGATGCCTTACCGTTTATGACCACTCTTTGCTTTCTGTCGCTGAGCCAATTTTCTATCCATTTCAACACACCGTCTTGTATTCCATGCGCTTTTAGTTTTAGCAGTAAACGTTTGTAGGGAACTTTGTCAAAGGCCTTTTGAAAATCAAGGCATATATAATATCTACAGCTTTACTCTCATCGTAGAGGTTGAGGCTATCGTGGAAGAAGTCTAAGAGGTTTGTTAAACAGGAACTTTTTTTACGAAAGCCGTGTTGAGTATCTTTAAGTATGTTATTTTCCTCTAAGTGATTTACGAGTCTGTCTCTTATGACCGTTTCTAGCATTTTACATACAACTGAGAGAGAGAGCTTGTATGTGTATATGTAAAGTATGAGACATATACAGTATATATTTCTAATCTCTCAGTGGGGTTCGAACCGCCGACCATCAGGACGATAGCCGACGCTTTAATCAACTACACCACGACAGACTGCCGTGGTGTAGTTGATTAAAGCGTCGGCTATCGTCCTGATGGTCGGCGGTTCGAACCCCACTGAGAGATTAGAAACATTTAGTGGCTCACGAGTATTTGTGATATATACTCAATACAGTATATAGTGTGTGTTTTTAGTGTAGAGTATGAGAGATAGTGTATTTATATAGTATGCGTGTGTGAGAGAGAGAGAGATTGTTTCATTATGTCTGTGTGTGTGTGTGTGTGTGTGTGTGTGTGTGTGTGTGTGTGTATGAAGAGAGAGAGAGAGATAGAGAGCAAGCGCGCGAGGGAGGTGTGAATGTGTGTATGGGGTATGGGAGACAGGACATATGTGTATTTGAAAAGTATGAGAGAGTGAGAGAGAGTGTGTGTGTGTGTGTGTATGTTTGTATGTATGTATGTGTGTGTGTGTATGGGAAGAATATAAGAGAGAACGTCCATGTGTGTGTGTGTGCGTGTGTGAGTGTGTATGTATGTATGTGTGTGTGTGAGTGAAGAGGATTTAAGCAGATGTAGCAAGGGGTTACAAAAGAGAGTAGGGTAAAATTGCGAGTTGGAAATATTAAATGCAGAAATGTGTTAGGCATTCTTTTATCTTGCATTTTGCCATTTTTAAACCCCTTCAGCACCATGACACCTTTTAACCCCTTCAGCACCATGACACCTTTCAACCCCTTCAGCACCATGACACCTTTTAACCCCTTCAGCACCATGACACCTTTTAACCCCTTCAGCACCATGACACCTTTTAACCCCTTCAGCACCATGACACCTTTTAACCCCTTCAGCACCATGACACCTTTTAACCCCTTCAGCACCATGACACCTTTTAACCCCTTCAGCACCATGACACCTCTTTACCTTTTAACCCCTTCAGCACCATGACACCTCTTTACCTTTTAACCCCTTCAGCACCATGACACCTTTCAGCACCATGACACCTTTTAACCCCTTCAGCACCATGACACCTTTTAACCCTTTCAGCACCATGACACCTTTTTACCTTAGATTCTGGCTAAAATTAGATGATTTTATGCAGCTTCAGAAGGACGTATGATACTAAAAGAGTGTGTTATGATCATTGAGATGCCAGGGCGAAAAGGAGAGGAATTCAACACCATCAATAACCCATCCATACCTGCAGAAGAGCCCCCAATCTCAACTTGTAGGATTGCCTCCATTTCCAACAGAAGATCAAAGCCTCTGTCTACCCTAGAATCGAGGAATCACATGCAGCAATCACCCCTACCACAAGCAGAGAGAAAACGAGGGTCACAGGAACCCTTAAGAAACTTATCTTACCATGGCCCGGCCCCCCTCATTAACCCGGCAAGTGCGGGAAGACTCTTAAGAGTTTCCCCGGGCGACTGCGGGAAGACTCTTAAGATCCTGGGCCTAAAAAAATCCATTTAAAACCCCCAAAAAAAACTTGAACCCTTTTTTTTTTTTTTGCCCCTGGGCCATGCCAAATATCACTCCTCCACATCCCCTCCTTCTCCACTTCCCCCCCTCCTTCAGTTATCACCTATTTTCCCTGTTATTCCCTTATTCTGTGGTCTATTTTCATGCTAACATTAGCGAGTTGCAAGCAGGGCATTGTCATCACTGTTACCAAGCGAGTGCAAGAGAGAGAGAGAGAGTATCGATCAACAATTTCTCTCCAGACGTGGGGAGGAGTGGAGGGGAGGGAGGTTGCCTCAGCCTTTGGTTATGTAATTCCCGGCCTGTATCGCCAATTTTGACCATCCAAACGCTGTTTCCACTTGTTTTATTGCTGTCACAGGTTAATACCTTTATAGTCAATGTAAAATAGGCGCATATAGATAAGTATTAATGCTATTTATGGTAAAATAACGATGTTAGTGATGGGAACAGCTCAAATACGTGCGCACGGGTGTGTGGTGTCTCATACCCCCCATGCGCACGTCTTAGGTTAAGGATCCCCAGGGAAGATATAGAAAATGGCCGCTCTCCTCAAAGGGTCAGAATCCACTAGAAACCAATTTAAATTACGATGAAGCCTATTTTATGCAATTAACACATCAACCGCCTCCATTTCCGTCTAGTTACCCAGACGGAAATAACTACCATTACGAAGAGGCAACAACTGTAAGCAGAAGATTCTGTCTAATAACCAAAACATTACATAGAAGCCTCCCCAGACCAAGAACCTGTGAAAACTGTAAATAATTTATCCTGTACTGTACTTATACAAGCCTCCTAAAACCTACTTTTAAAATAAATGAATAAAGTAGACGTGCCGTTTTGCTCAAAATCAAAATGGCATACCCAACTTTGCGATGGGTTACCATCATCTCAAGTATTACCATCATTAATCATACTACCACCATCATCACTACTACTGCCATCCTCACTATAACTGCACCATCATCACTATAACTGCACCATCATCACCATTAGTATGATCATCATCACTACTACTATTACAATCATCACCACTACTCTCACCATCATCAATACTACTGTCACCATTATAACTACTACTGTCACCATTGTCACTACCATCATCATTGTTACTACAACTTTCACCATCATCACTACTACTATCACCATAATCAATCATCATTACTAGTGTTAACATCATCACTACTACTGTCACCATCATCACAATTGTCATCATTATCACTACAACTATCACCATCATCACTACTATTATCACCATCATTACTACTATCACCATTATCCCTACTACTACTACCATCATTTATACTGTCAACTAAACTAACGTAACCTAACCTAGCGTAACCTAACCTATCCAAACCGGGGCAAGTTCCTCATACAAATGAGAGGTGAGTTGTTTTGGGGGCGTTATCTCCAGTAACCATCACTAATACTTTCACCATCATCACTACAACTATCCCCATTATCTACTACCATCATCACTGCTACTATCACAAAAACTTTCACAATCACGACTGCCCTCACTACCATAATAACCATCATCATCACTACTGGCAATATCATAACTGCTACCATAATCAGCACAACTATCACTACTACACTCAGACACAATATAGTCACCACTACAGATCTTCACCATCATGACAAATACTATCACAATCACCAACATCATCATTACTAGTACCATAATCACCATTATCATCACTTCTGTGATGTGTGGCATCCTGTGATGGTCATTATTGCTGCCACATTGCATACAAACACAGTGATTTCATCACTATAACTACAACCATCATCACTACTATTATCACCATCATCACTACTATTACCATCATTCCCACTATTACTACCATCACTTCTAATGTCAACTAAACTAACTTAACCTAACTTAACCCAACAAATGCGGGCGAGTTGTTTTCAGCCCCAGAACAATGGCGTTCCCCATTATTGCTGGCAGGGGGGGGGGGGGAACCATATTTTGGATCTAAAATCATAACTATTGCACAAATTCAACAAATCTTTTTTGACTGACGTTCGCATTCACCCAACAAATGTTCGTGTGAACTTTGGTGAAAATCCGTCCAACGTTCTAGGAGGAGTTCCGGGACAGACGGACGACGACGACACCCTTTTTTTCCGGTGGTACCCACCATACGGGGGAGCAATACCAAAGTCTGCGTACGCAGAGTTGATAAAGGATACTATTCCCCATATAACCATGTATGTATTATATTTTTAAAGGTGAACTACAGGAATGAACGTAAAAACAAAGATTAATGCAGGGTCATAACTTGGCATGAATATACTGTAATATGTATATAGGAAATATCGATATAATTCCATTAAACTCCAGAAACAAATACTAATATATAACGGCATTCTCGGCGATCAGCTGGACGAATTCAGCCAGCTGGAGTGACGCCATTGTATGGAGTGGGGCAGTTTGTAAACAACATGCAGTCCCGGACTGTGAGGTCTGTTTTTTTTAATTAATACCTTTCAATTCAATACACAAGCTCTACAAAAGATCGAACAATGTCCTGAAGATGTGGTGCACATCAAGAAATAATCCAATCTCGCCAACAATAAACATAGAGGCAGTGTTTGTTTTTTGTTTTTATCCTGGTCTAGAGTCGAGGGAGGTCGGTTGTAAGGCCTATTTCTTAATGATAGTATCGTTTTCTGTTAATTTTATATATCGCAGTCCCTTGACCAGATAGTGATTAAGCCAAATGTTGAGCTGTATACAAGCATACAATATATAAGAATTTCTCATAAAAAAAAACTCAGATTCACCCATTTCCCATGTCGAGAGTTCCCGCCATTGAACAGAGTGACGTCATGGTAAACACGCTAGTTCGCGCCACATAAAATAACTTCGATAAACTATATTTCTATATTGTTAGGACACATTGATGAAAGTCCTTCAATATCATATCCCTGAAACCAAGTAGATCCCAATGGACATTGTAGTTTAAATAGGTTTCATCCCTGGAATTCACCTTTAAGACTGTATAACCGAGCAATAATTCAAAAACGATAATTCTCATGCCTCTACTGTTCCGAAATCCATCAGCCTTGTCACTATCTGGAATGTGTAATACTACCTGTCCAAAAACAGGATAAAGTGAGGCAAAGTTGATTCACTGTCTGGTACGGATCCGTCTGTACCTGGATTATATGTGACCCAGTCAACTCTGAGAATACTTCTGTAGGGGCTAGCCTAAGTCCCCTTAGAAAGTATCTGCAAGCTGAGTGTGTTGGTTGTGTGTTGGCCAGGGAGGAGTGTAGCAGACAAGCTAGAAGTGCCCTTTCTAGTAGTGCGAGTGTAGTACGTGTCCCCGTGGTGTAAACAGGAAGCCAGACACCTCACCTAGTCGCCACGTGTGACCAGATCTCTCACGGCTGTTTCCTCCTATACTCCAACTCAAATTAAGTGCTTCTTGTTCGATCTTATGAGTGTGTTGATTATTACAAAGTGATGATAGGATATGTTATGTGTTCTATTTTAACGTAAACCGCCGAGATTAACTATTCTCGTCTTCTAGCAATCGTTGCTCGTATTGAGAGAACATACAAACTCTGTCTTGGGATTGATATATCTAGATCCTTTGTAATATAGATTCCTATATTACAATTAAGGTTTATAGATATATTCGTTCAGAAATAATACACGCATCTTACACGTAAATACCTAGCAGATCTTATTCTATATTTAAGTATAATTAGCTGGGTACGTATTTGTGTATAAGTGTTCACAGAGTGTTAATTTATTTTGTATCTTAGTCAGACCGATTTTTATTCATGCTTCCTGACTTCAAACTCAGCTTAAGGGGGGTGACCTGCTTTTTGTTATTTCTGTCCTTTTCTCTCTTTCTCTGGCTTGTATCCATTCGGCCCCATTCAGCCAACTATTTTAAGACGTTTATCCCCATCTAGGTGTTGATTTCTTCCTGGCGAGCAATAGCGAGCCAGCATTATATGAAGAAATCCGGCTTCGCCGGAGACATTTTTCTATCGAAAAATGTACAAATTCAGCCTGCTGTCTAACAAAAATAAAAAAATATGCTGGCTCGCTACCGCTCACCAGTAAGAAATTGACACCTGGATGGGGATAAACGTCTTAAAACAGTAGGCTGAATGGGGCCAAATGGATACAAGCCAGAGAAAGAGAGAAAAGGACAGAAATAACAAAAAGCAGGTCACCCCCCTTAAGCGTTATTTGAATTCATTATTGTATTCTATTTATATCACGTCACGTTACTATTCATACACGTTACCTCAGCCTCTCACACGGGCTAATATTAATTATTCTAATATTATTCTCAGTTCCCCGAACTAATATATATATGTGTAACTGTATAAGCTAATAGAGATTTATATCTTCTAAACGTTGAACTAGCTTTCAAGTTATTTGTACTTCAGCTGATATTTTAAATTACATATTTTACCGTCACTGATTACGTGTGACCTCAGTACTATTTGACTTACCTCGTTCACGCTTTACCTCAGAATATCAGCTATTGTTTTGAGACTAACCTCTCTGTGTTTTATTTATACTCGTAAGTATAGTTATCATCTTGTATTTATGTATACCATTATTTATTGAGAACAATATTTATTTTTGTTCCTATATGACACCGGAATTATTATATTTATTCCATCCATATTGCTGAGCTTATTTCTATATAAGTAAGACTCAGACTCCATTTATTTGTGTCTTGTGCCCTAGCTACCTATGAAAATAAAACTTGTGAACCACAACTGTGTATTCCGTAACATTGGTGGAGCATTGTTTGATTTAAGAGTTATATATACCAATGTCAGTTGTGTTCCCGTTGATTACTCAGAGTTCTAAGTTTTCATATATTGGAAATAAACGAATTAATATCAAGCGCACTAAAAATAATCATGTTGCATAACAATCATATACACCCATTTGAGTAGCATAGGTAGATTACAAATATAATCTAATGGTAACCAGAATATGATGGAAATTGAGTCATAGTGGTGAAGGGTTTAATGCAAAATACGTATATGTGGATTTTATATACATACATTCATATATACATACTCACATATACACATACAAAGAAAGGGGCGAGGGAACGCAAAAGTGGTCCCGGACCCTAAGAATTAGAAATTTAAAGGTTTTTATTTGGGCTCTGTCTCGAGTCGGCCACCCTGGCAATGGGGCAGGTGCCCCATTATTATTATTATTGTTATTATTATTAGGGGTTCGACTCCTATGGGGAACCCCTATTGTAATCATTAAACCCGGTTATTCATCCAAATTATCTTTACACGCCGGTTTTGACGCAATAACTCCAGAACCGCTTTTTGGATCGGGATCAAACTTTCACAAGAGGTGCGTTTTTTAATTGGGCAACTTTTGATATGTTAAACATCCGGCATGGTGGCCAAACAGGTCCGTGGCAGTCGATTTCCCGAAAAAATTGATGCCTAAATACCGCTCTCCCACTCATAGGAAACGATTGGGCTTTGGCATATGGACTCCACTACTAATGCTCCGCAAATGTTATAGAGAAGGTTTTGCTTTTGCAAGTGGGTTTTTTTCCGCCAATCTTGAAAAAAACTCGAATTCCACTTAAAATTCCACATCTTGAAAACTACGCCGATGATCAAAGCCATGTTTGCGTAGTTGGGTGAGGCTCGCGATTCCGAACGTTTTGATACCAAAAGAATATAAATGGGTGGAATAGTTTGGCCGCAGCATTGAAAACTGTCTATTCTTAAATTACTTTAAAACCGCATTCGCTACCCACACAAAGTTTACCGTCTACAGTCTATAGGCTTCCACGCATCCCCCAGTTTTGCTTAATAACATAGTCGATTTATTATTCAGATCTATTATTTTTGTTTATTTAACTCTCTCAAAACAGTTCGACTCCCTACGAATCCCACCAATTATTTAGCCAACCTGCCTATACATACCTACCCTACCAAATAATAATGATAATTCAAATTTATTTTGGTGAATAGCAGAGTATTGGCTAAGGTTTTTAACAATTCCTCCCTTTGCCAAATGCTTTGTTTAATAACAATGATATGGACCTTCAGAGTTTGACAATTGCCCGTGTGACCGCCTTCACCAAGGTGTAAAAGAGGAGAGCCCACTCAATGTAATAAATCTGTTCTACAGCGACGGTGGCGCCTCTAGAGGCCAATAAGTGATAACATGTTGATCAAGCCATTTGTTTCCCTCTTGATATTGTTTATACAAACTAAGATGATACTCTGCTGAAGACCACTTGCATGTATACAGTGTGTGAATGTACAAACAATAAGGAATTCTGAAGAATAAAACGCCTCCTCCCCATTCAGTTAATGCCTGGCAGATTGTTTTTATACCTATGAGCCACTTGGCGGCGCTGGGTGTCGGGGAAATACACCTAAGCCTATTGAAGAGGACAATCCTTTCCTAATGCTCCTTTCCTTGCCTTGACCCTGCTATTACGAACTTTATGCTGACCTAAACCTTATCTGCCCATAATAATTATGATTTAGGCTTTCAATCCTACTCCATCCTACACATAACTCACTGTCATAACTTAATATAACTAGTTTGGACAAGTGTAGCTCAAATATCTATATAATATTTTCGATTGTCTGTCTGTGTGTGTGTGTGTTCTTAATAGGTGGCCGCAGTTTTGGACCTGGGGAGCTGAAACTTTGCATGTGGGTGTCAATTGACCTGGGCCAGGTTATAGAGGGGGCGAGGCCACGATCGGAGATCGTTTCGAGGCCGAAATTGAAATAAAATGGAAAAAAAAATGAAAAAAATGGACGTTTGGGGCAGGAGGCCTCCAATCGAAAAGGTGTATGGAACGAAAGTTGTTCGCAGCCCCCCAAAATGGGGGTACGGATGAGGTCAGATCCAAAATCTGAGGTCATTTAGCGGTCGAAATCGAGGTCGCCGTTTAATGAGGCACAGGGAAGTCGAGGCCGGTGATTATGGTAGTAGTAGTATTGTGATGATTGTGGTAGTAGTGATTGATGATGGAGATTATGGTAGTAGTAGTGGTGGTAGTAGTTATGGTGATTACCCGGGCAACGCCAGGTACCCCTGCTAGTAGACTATAGACGTGATTTTCCGGTCCCGTCGCAAGACCACCGTCTCAACCGAGCCGCCGCAAGATCATCACAAGACAGTAAAAACAACACAGGCTTGCTCCAAGCCAGCGCACCATTTTACAAATATATAGGCTAGGCTATACAACTTCCATTTCATCGGAATAACGTTCACCACCAATTTAATTATCATAAGGATTATATAAATGCAATTTTGATGTGAAAAAACAATCGGTAAATAGCATAGCCTAGGCCTAGTCACAGCTGGGGTTTGTTGTTGTTTCGTGGACTAAATCTAACCAAGCGTACTCTCCGACATTAATTTATTATCAACAATTGGATATTCGTTACTGTGGGCTCTTATTACTCTACTTCCTAATAATAGGCAAGTAAATTATAAGATCATGTCTGGATAAACAAATATACCGAAATAAATTAGAATGAAGAAACAGTAAGTTGAGCGAGATGTTTCAGCTTGCCGTCAACCCAGCTCCGGGAGTCGTGGTGGTCCAGTGGTGAGCACGCTCACGTGTGAATCTGCAAGACCCGGGATCGAATCCCTGCCACGGCGGACATTTAGTGGGTGTGGTACTACGTCCTAGCATGTTTCACATGCTCGCACCCAGTCAGGGGACATCCTGACGACGTATACAGACTAAACACACATAACAAAGCCACTCCAACAGCTTCCTCTCTCTCCAACACCCCTTCTCCCCTCTCAACACTCTTCTCTGAGCTAGTGCCGATACAAATGGCCAGTCCTGTATAGAATCGTGAGGTTCAGAGTCTTAAAGATTCCAGGACGAGCTCCATAGAAAATGAATGAATGGAGCTCTCTTGCCGTCGCAAGAGAATATTGGTGTCTCGCTTGCTAAAGGTGGGCTTGCGACGGGACCGAAAAACAGTTTTCGGGGTAGATCTTGCGACGATGGTCTTGCGACGGGACCGGAAAATCACGTCCTATATAACAAGTCTGGGTTGGAGTCCCTTTGCGTGTGTAGTTAGCGAGAGAGGGAGTGACTATCGCTAGATTCCTTTCTCAAAAGCCGCTAGAATATCCTCTCGATATTGAATAAATGCAAACCATCTCTAGAATAATGCCACAACTCTGGAATGTTTTTTGTTAGTTTGTTTTGCATGTTTTACAATGTATAATGGTTCTAGATATTTATAGAGTATCCCTGGGAGTTATTGGGAAAATGGTAGCTAAATTGAAGTATGTAGACTTTTAAGATGTAGCGTTAAAGTAGCTCTATTGGCAACACTGACATACATATTTATCGCTTTCGTACTCTTTGAATATTTCGTATATACTTCACAATTGGATGTAATCGTACACATACAACTTATCTTATTAAACTCAGATATTCCTCATTCGAAGTATATCCAAATATGATGTATGTATTTGAGCTTTGTGATACAAAGCTATATATATTTTATGAAAATATGTAGCCTAATTGAAATTGTGCCGAGTTTGTTTTTTGTTTGTTTACCAGCTCAGGCCTCAGGGCCGGATACTCAAAGCCTTGCCTTAGTTCCAGGCCGACGAAGCGGCAGGGTGAGAAGGGGTCCAGCTAACGAACTCTCCGGCCCTTTGACCCAAGAAAGAAGTAGTTCCAGGCCTTATATTACTACCCTCTGTTCTGCTTCAGGGAAGCACTTACACTAACTCTAATGTAGGCCTATGTTTTAGCAATTTCGGCATTGCATTTTTGCTTGAGTAACATGTTTATCCCATAGTTTTACTTAAATTTCGTAGTACGTGTGATGCCAATTATGCCAGATCCAAGTCTTATAGACATTGGCTAGTTTATACCTTTCATTACTGCAGTTAAGCACAAACTTATTTAACAATGGAAAATCATGTATGAGGAGGGCTGAATTACTGAATATCAGTATTTTGTGAAATAGGCCTAACTTAAATTAGGTTATAGTAGCCTAAACTTCACTAGGTTATTAGGGCCTAGGCCTATGAGAAAACAGGCCTAGGCCTAGCCTAATTTTATTTCACTGCTCAACATAGGCCTAGGCCTATTTTTTGGGATGGATGTAGTTAGGCTACCGGGTGTACCACTACCGACATTAGGCCCTAGCCTACAACATAAATAATCTAAATAGCCTAGGCTACTTATAATAAAATAAATACTTATAAATCTATAATAGGCCTACTAGGTTAGGTTAGGTTGTTTGGTTAGGGTAATGTATTTTTGTATCCAAAGGCAGTCAAAATAGACGGGAACATGATGGTGAGCGTCCGCGTAGTGTAAACAAGACGGGCGGTATCCTACACCAGGTAACTAGGCTACATTCTTGCCTTTTGTTTGTTTTTGCTGTTGAGCTCTGCATATATTCAGGTAGGCTTGGGTTTTAGTAAAATTGCATTAGGCTAGGCTACATATTTTTACTTCTATTGGAAATCACAGGCCTACACATGCTAAAGAATTTAGCCTAGACTGAAAAAAAAGGCTAATTGCAGCTAAAGAATTTAGCCTAGCGTACCACAATTTAGCCTAGACTGAAAAAAAAATAGGCTAATTGCAGTTTTGGTAAGAGTTGTAGTTGTGGGCATACCAAAAGCTTTGTATATATAGCCTAGTCGCATGCTCGCAGTTAGACCTACATTCGCGTCTAATTTAACTGCTGGGGATGGGGAAATTTAGCTAAGTGGAGGGTTTATGGCGTGTGTGTAATGTGGTCGAAATGTTCGTTTATTGTATAATTATGTCATAGGCTACTTCTCTCGATTCATAATGTGTAGGTTAGGTTAATTAATATTATGAGTTGTCTCGTACTTAACACAGGGCCGAGCTGTCTCGTTTTTACTGGGCCAAGCTGTCCCGTGGGCCGAGAAGTATTATAGGTGGGGGCTGCCGCCCCCACACCCCCGCTTTGACTTAGATTTTTGGTGTATTTGTCTGTGAAGTGGGTATTTTTCAATTTGTTGATAACGCAAATCGGGATGGATGTAGAGTTCGGGCGTACGGTCGTCATTGTTTACATAGGGCAATCGCCGCGCTCGCACTTACGTTCCCGTCTATTTCGATGCTATATTTTCTGCTATTTGCCCCCTGTCATTACTACATGAATACTAGGTTAGGTTAGGTTAGGTTGGGTTAGGTTAGGTTAGGTCAAGTCAAAATAGACGGGAACATGATGGGAAAGGTCCGACGCCACTACGCGTAGTGTAAACAAGACTGGCGGTACGCCCGAATTCTACATTCTACCCCGCAAATCCTCCATGCGGACTACTGTATATGGAGAAAAATATGTCGAATCTATTGGTGCCCATTTTCCCTAATAAATTGTTTCTAATAAGGCGGATGTAGTGTCCTTGAAGATTATCTAGCATTCTTCGTGAGCAAACGAAGGGGACATCTAATAATAGACGGGAACATGATTGCAAAGGTCCGACGCCTCCCCCGCCGCCGTCATGTTTACATTTGTTGATCGCTGTGGTTAAGTACGCGTCTATTTTGACGCCAGTTTTTTCGGTAATTTGCCCCCTGCTGGCAATATATATGATGATGACAATATGCCATGGTGGGGTGAGGGAGGGAAAAGCCCCCCCTCAACATATTATTGTATACAAAGGCAGTCAAACTAGACGGGAACATGATGGCAAAGGTCCAACGCCACTACACGTAGTGTAAACAAGGCTGGCGGTACGCCCGCACTTAACATTCTTGCCGGCTACCATAGTGCAGTGCGAATATGAACATGATTAGATTAATATCCAGTATTCGAGAATGGATAATAAGTCGTAGGCGTGTGCATAAACCTTTAACCGTCTTAGTGGTGTAATGGTTAAGGTGTCTAAAAATCTGTGTGTGATAACCCAGGTTCGAATCCTGGTGGATCACATACTGTAGCCTATATGCTTCCATAAATTTCATTGGAGGTGTTTGGTGTTGTGGTGAAATTAATACAAAAATAGATTCATGCATAAACCTTATTTTCCGGAAATTAAAACTTTTATAAATAGGTTAGCCTTTAGGCTAGGCCTATCGGCAAGAGTTGCGTTATCGGGCGTATCACCTGGCCGGGTATAGGCTATCCTAGTGTTTACTAATTTATAGGCTACCCCTTTGAAAGGACATTAGCTGGGTAGGCTAACGACCGGGTGTATCGCCAGCCTTGTTTACACTACGCGTACGCGTAGTGGCGTCGGACGCTTGCCATCCTTTTCCTGTCTATTTAGACTGCCTTTGGATACAATAATATGTTGCCATCCTTTTCCTGTCTATTTAGACTGCCTTTGGATACAATAATATGTTGAGGTTGGGCTTTGCCCCCTCAACCCCCCATGACATATTGTCATCATCATATATATTTCCAGCAGGGGCAAATAACCAAAATAAATCGCCGTCAAAATAGACGCGAGGCGATCGGCAAATGTAAACATGACGGAGGCGGCGGACGTTTGCAATCATGTTTCCATCTATTTTGAATGCCAATGGATACAATAATATGTTGAGGGGTGGCTCTGCCACCCCTCACCCCCATCCCGCCCCCCATGTCATGTTGTCATTGCCAGCAGGGGGCAAATAACCGAAAAAATCACTGTCAAAATAGACGCAAAGTTAACCGCGGCGATTGCCCTATGTAAACATGACGATCGTACACCCGGAAACTACATCCATCCCCATTAGCCTAACCTAACAACCTTACCTAACCAATCCTAGTATTATGGGTGGGGGTTGCCGCCCCCACACCCCCGCTATTTGACATTAACTCGCATGTTTACAAGACGTACGCCCGGTAACACAAATCATTCCGGCCTATGTCACAATTTTTTTGCTTGGCCTAAATTTGCTGGACACTATGATTGTATAATAGGCCTAATATGTACAAATCGCACCACAGGCTTTGTGTTTTGTATTATTTTGTTTTTCTTTGTTTTCTATTAGCCTAGTGATTTAGGCCTAGGCCTATGCTTTAAATCAATAATTTACCATTAGGCTCGCTTTGTCAAGCCTACCGACGCTGTCGGACGAAAGCGGTTAAATTATGCCAATGAGTAGGCTAGGCTATAATGTCTGATTTCAAATGTAATTTGTGTAGTAAATAATCTCCTCATAACATGTATTTACAGCAGGCTGTAAGTATTCTCCTCAAATAATATGTATTAATTGCATATATTTGGGGGGAAATGGGTACTTGTTGGGTGACTGGTCGAATGTGGAACAAAGTGTGGTACCGTCACTGATGGTACCACACTTTGTTCGACATTCATTCAGGTCCGTCACCGTATCTGTTTAATCATTTGGTCCATATTTTCATAAATTAGTTCAAAATAATGGTTTGAGGATCCAAGATGGCCGAGTCTGGCACAACCTCGGCCTATTTCCCATTGAAACCTATGTTAAACACTGCCTACGTATCCGCGAAGCCACGTATACGCGGAAGGGGACTGGTACGATCTAGGCGCGAATACCGGGAGTGCACTGTACCAGACTCAGGCAACAGACTTAACTTTTCAAAATAGGGGCGTGTTCAAGAGCGAGATTTAGAACGCTACAGTAATTAAAACCTACATGAATAGGTTAGCCTTTAGGCTAGGCCTATCGGTAAGAGTTGTGTTATCGGGCATATCACTTGACCGGGTATATCCTAGTGTTTTCTAATTTATACCCCTTTGAAAGGACGGGATGGATGTAGATTCCGAGTGTACGGTCGTCATTGTTTACATAGGGCGATCGCCGCGGTTAACTTCGTCTATTTAGACGGTGATTTTTTCGGTTATTTGCCCCCTGCTGGCAGCATATATGATGATGACAATATGTTATGGGGGGGGGGTGAGGGGGGTGAGGCCCCCATCAGCATATTATTGTATCCAATGGCATTCAAAATAGACGGAAACATGATTGCAAACGTCCGACACACACACACCCCCACCCCACCCCGCCGCCGTCATGTCTACATTTGTCGATCGCCGTGGTTAAGTTCGCGGCGTTTTTTTTCGGTTATTGCTCCATGCTGGCAATATATATGATGACAATATGTCATGGGGGGTGAGGGGGGGGGCAAAGCCCCCCCTCAACATAATATTGTATCCAAAGGCAGTCAAAATAGACGAGAACACGATGGCAAGCATCCACTACCGCTCCGCATAGTGTAAACAAGGGTGGCAGTACGCCGCACTTAAAAATTTTGCCGAAAGGACATTAGCCTAACCTAACAACCTTACCTAACCTATCCTAGTACAGTATTATGAGTGGGGCTACCGACCCCACACCCCCGCTGTTTGACATCAACTCACCTTACCTAACCTATCCTAGTATTATGGGTGGGGGCTGCCTCCCCCACACCATTTGACATGAACTCACATGTTTACAAGACGTACGCCCGGTAACACAACTCATTCCGGCCTATGTCACAATTTTTTTGCTTGGCCTAAATTTGCTGGACATTATGATTGTATAATAGGCCAAATATGTACAAATCGCACCACAGGCTTTGTGTTTTGTATTATTTTGTTTTTCTTTGTTTTCTATTAGCCTAGTGATTTAGGCTTAGGCCTATGCTTTAAATCAATAATTTACCATTAGGCTCGCTTTGTCAAGCCTACCGACGCTGTCGGACGAAAGCGGTTAAATTATGCTGATGAGTAGGCTAGGCTATAATGTCTGATTTCAAATATAATTTGTGTGGTAAATAATCTCCTCATAACATGTATTTACAGCAGGCTGTAAGTATTCTCCTCAAATAATATTTATTAACCTAAGACGTGCGCATGGGGGGTATGAGACACCACACGCCTGTGCGCACGTATTTGAGCTGTTCCCATCACTAACATCGTTATTTTACCATAAATAGCATTAATACTTATCCATATGTGCCTATTTTAGGTTGATTATAAAGGTATTAACCTGTTACAGCAATAAAACAAGTGGAAACAGCGTTTGGATGGTCAAAATCTGCGATACAGGCCGGGAGTTACATAATGTATGGCTGAGGCAACCTCCCTCCCCTCCTCCCCTCCCCTTGTCTGGAGAGACACTGTTACGCAATAGTCTCTCTCTCGCTCTTTCCCACGCTTGGTAACAGTGATGACAACGCCCTGCTACCAACTCGCTAATGTTAGCACGAAAATAGACCACAGAATAAGGGAATAACAGGGAAAATAGGTGATAACTGAAGGAGGGGAGGGAAGTGGGGAAGGAGGGGATGTGGAGGAGTGATATTTGGCATGGCCCAGGGGCAAAAAAAAAAAAAAAAAAAAAAAATTGGGGGTGTTTTAAATGGATTTTTTTTAGGCCCAGGATCTTAAGAGTCTTCCCGCAGTCGCCCGGGTTAATTGCATATATTTTTGGGGGGTGACCGGTCAACTCAACCAGTAGCTCTCAACCAGTACCAAATCAACCAATACGGTTAGGTTAGGTTAGTACTATATTTTGGCACTGGTTTGGTTGGTCTTCGTTGATTTGGCACTGGTTGAGAGCTACTGGTTGAAATGGTCTACTGGTTGAGATAACATGGAACCATTAGGGGGGAGATGGGTACTTTATGGGTGACTGGACGAATGTGGAACAAAGTGTGGTACCGTCACTGACGGTACCACACTTTGTTCCACATTCATTCTGGTCCGTCACCATATCTGTTTAATCATTTGGTCCATATTAATGTCATAAATTAGGTCAAAATAATGGTTTGAGAGTCCAAGATGGCCGAGTCTGGTACGACCTAAGCCTATTTCCCATATAACCCTATGTTAAACACTGCCTACGTATCCGTGAAGCCACGTATACGCGGGAGTGCACTGTACCAGACTCAGGCAGCAGGCTTAACTTTTCAAAATAGGGGCGTGTTCAAGAGCGAGATTTAGAACGCTACAGTAATTAAAACCTATATGAATAGGTTAGCCTTTACTATCTGCAGGAGTTGTGTTATCGGGCATATCACCTGACCGGGTATATTCTAGTCTTTTCTGATTTATACCCATTTGAAAGGACGGGATGGATGTAGATTCCGGGCGTACGGTTGTCATTGTTTACATAGGGCGATCGCCGCAGTTAACTTCGTCTATTTTGACGTAAAAAAAATCGTTTATTTGCCCCCTGCTGGCAATATATATGATGATGACAATATGTCATGGGGGGGGCTGAGGGGGGCAAGGCCCCCTCAACATATTATTGTATCCAATGGCATTCAAAATAGACGGGAACATGATTGCAAACGTCCGACAAACCCCCCCCCCCCCACCCCCCCGCCGTCATGTTTACATTTGTCGATCGCCGTGGTTAAGTTCGCGGCGATTTTTTCGGTTATTGCCCCATGCTGGCAATATAATATGATGATGACAATATGTCAATATGACAATATTATTGTACCCAAAGGCAGTCAAAACAGACGGGAACACGATGGCAAGCATCCACTACCGCTCCGCATAGTGTAAACAAGGGTGGCGGTACGCCCGCACTCAACATTCTTGCCGAAAGGACATTAGCTTAACCTAACAACCTTACCTAACCTATCCTAGTCCTGATGTGGCGGCGTCTACGCCGTGGGGCCACCTCCCGAGGCTGCCAACCGCGGATGGCTGCCGACCCTCCACAGCCGAAGACAAAATCAACGACCAGTGGAGGAAAACCGGATGCCGGCCGCGGGGAGCAGTTTCGGGAGCCAAACCGTCACAACCATCCCCTGCCCCCTCCCTGGGGGCACGGGTCCTTGGAGCGGCTTCGGTCGCGCCGGGAATTTCCACACCTCTCACACCACACACACACATCACACAGTTTTTCCTACACCGAGAAATGACTCTCCGGCTGTCATTTCTCGAAGACTTCTTCTAGCCGGAGACATTGAGAGCAACCTAGGACCCACGTTCACATACATATGTCCAACTTGCTCAAAACCCATCACTTCGAGTCGCCATACTAAGGGTTCAGTTCTCTGCAATTCATGCGGGAACTGGACCCACTTCACCTGCACAACACTTGCCTCCAAGAAACACTACACAAACACCTGGACCTGTTCCTCATGCCCCTCCCTCTCCCAGTCAAATCCCTCACCTAAAACCCGTCCACCTCTCCTCCCCAACCCACCTAACCTTCCCATATCATCCACTCCCCCCCCCTAAAACCCGTCCACCTCTCCTCCCTAACCCACCTAACCTTCCCATACCATCCACATCCTCAACTCAACACACACCACACCCCATCCTAATCCATTCCAACCCCCATCTCCTGCTCCCCAATCCCCACCCCCACCTCACCCATCCCAAACCCCGGCCCCTCCCTCACCCCCCCCACCCCCCCCATCACCCCCACCCCCACCCCATCCTCGTGCAGCAGCACCCAACATACATCGTGCACATAACATTAACATTCTTCAACTGAACATAGATGGCATCAACACAAAGAAACACGAACTCTCACACTTCATCAAACAACACAACATACACATTGCCATCTTACAAGAAACAAAACTCCGCACAACACAAAAAACACCCACATTTCATAATTTCACCACCATCAGACAAGACCGGGCTGTCGGCGGGGGCGGTGGACTCATCACCCTGGTACACAAAGAAATATCATACATAGTAACCAGTGTACAAACCAAATCACTCCTCCCCCCAAATGATAACACAACAGAAATACAGTCAATTAAAATACGCACTGGCAACAACTCCAACATAACCATCATAAACACATACATCCCTCCCCAAACATCCCCTACAGTACCAAATGATTACAGACCACACTTACAACACATCACAAACACCCCACACACCCCACACATCATCCTGGGTGGTGACTTCAACGCCAAGACGTCGGCCTGGTTTGTCGACAACCCCGACACAGACAGAGGGCTGGTACTACAAAACCAAACCGATAACCTCATCATCCTTAACGACATCCATCAACATACCCATATTCCTCACCAAGCCCTCTATAACCCATCATCTCCAGACATCACCTTTTGCTCCCCAGAACTCGCCCCCACAACATCCTGGAGGGTGGTCAGAACCTTAGGCTCTGACCACCTCCCGATCATTATCACCACCAAAACCAGACTCACCCCAGCTAGCCACAAACACACATACACCAATTATAAAAGAGCTAACTGGGAAGCATTCACAAATGAGACAGAACAACACTTCACAACTCTAAACAGTACACCCATCACTAACATCAACAATGCTGTACACATACTCAATAAAACTATCCAAAACGCTGACAAGAAACACATTCCAAGAGGTAACAGAAAAAGACACAACCCCAACTTCACACCAGAAATTCAAAACCTCATCAGACAACGCGACATACCCCAGCACCCCACACACAAGACATCACACAACAAATTCAAGCACTCAACACCCAAACTAACAACAAAATACAAGAACAACAAAAACTAAATTGGAATAACTTCCTACAAACACTTGATCACAAAACAAACCCCAAAAAACTCTACAAAACATTAAACAGCATCACACTTTCCAACAGCAACACAACACAATCACATGCTGCAATCACAACAACAGACTCTACTCCTTCATGTAAACAACAAGCAACACTCTCATCAGTCACTTTTCACATGTCAGCCACCTAAAACCTCACAAAGACGACCGACGTGTCATCCGACGTAAGAGACAATTCCCCACAGACCCTGACTATACACCCTTCACCAATCACCAGACAAAGCATATCATCAACAATCTCAAGCACTCACCCGCCTGTGGCCTAGACAACATAAGCAACATACACCTCAGACACCTGGGACCACAAGGCATACAAGCACTCACTAACATATCAAACTACAGCTATTCACACAACACAATACCAGACATTTGGAAGCATGGTATCATCATCACATTCCCCAAACCCAACAAAGACCCCACGCTACCCTCCTCGCACCGCCCCATCACACTCCTTTGCTCCCCCTCCAAAGTCATGGAACGCCTAGTATTACAACTAATTACACCTGACCTACCCCTAGCTCCAACACAACATGGCTTTAGGCCACTGCACTCCACAAACACTCTTCTCACAGACCTTACACAAAGAGCTTTCGACGGCATCAATTCAGCTAGACCACCACACAGATCACTATTAGCCACACTCGACATTAGTAAAGCCTTCGATGCCATCCCCCGCCATAACCTAACAAACAAATCTACAACACAAACATGCACAACAACACAAAACGGTGGCTGGCCAACTTCCTAGCAGGCAGATGTGCACACGTATCTTTTGCCGGTCAGTCATCTAAAATCAGAAACTTTCCAAACGGAGTCCCACAAGGATCCGTCCTATCGCCCGCACTCTTCAATCTGTACATGCACGATATAACTACACCCAATACGCCCCAAATAAACTTAGCCTCCTATGCAGATGACATAACACTCACATGCACACACCATGACCCAAAAAGAGCAACAGATCTCCTTCAACCCTATCTCAATACACTACATGGCTGGTGCACTACAAACAGACTTAATATAGCCCCAGCCAAATCCACCGCAACCCTGCTCACAAGTTGGACAGGAGAACACGAATACATCCCTCAACTCACCATAAACAACACACCCCTAACACATACACACACACCCAAAATCCTAGGAGTAACATATGATACTCATATGACATTCAAACAGCACACCACAAACATTAAAAAGAAACTGACACCCAGACTTAACGCCCTCAGGTCACTTGCTCACACAAAATTTGGACACAACAAAGAAACTACCACCACAGTATATAAACAATACATAAGATCAGTGATGGAATACGCAAGCCCAGCCTGGGCTTCTAACTTAGCTGAAACACATCATAAGACCTTACAGACTATTCAAAACAAAGCCCTGAAGATCATTACAGGCTGCACAGCTACTGTACCCACAGATCACCTACATCAAGAAACCAAAATCCTCAAAGTCAAAGACCATCTGGACATGAGAGGCACTCAATTCCTGGCAGCAGCCTCCACGAACCAAGACCACCCACTAAACTACATGGCAACACACCCACAGACACCAAGAAATATCAAAACAACACCCAGCACACGGTATCACACACAATTATTGTACTCTCTCCCTCCCTGCCCACCCCGAACCAACTTCCAGAAGCACATCCATACTCATATCTCTCACCGATCCATCCACTCACTCACAGACAACACACAGCTGCATGCACGACCTCCCGAAATCCATCCTTCCGAATCCTCCCTTCCTCGCGAGGACAGAGTCCACCTGGCCAGGCTGAGATGCGGACACCATCCAGCTCTCCTGAGCTATCAGAAGAGACTGGATGACTCCGTTGTCGACGCCTGCCCGGGATGTAACACAGCACCCCATACCATTAAACACATCATAGAAGACTGCATTTCACACAACCACTTACGCCAACAACACAATCTACACTCAATGAGAGCTCTGTGGGAAAGCCCGATCGTGGCCATGGCCTTTCTCAGGGACTCGGGGCTGTTCGGCCAGGCAGCTTAGGGAACAACAACAACAACAACAACCTATCCTAGTATTATTGGTGGGGCTGCCGCCCCCACACCCCCGCTGTTTGACATCAACTCATGTGTTTACAAGACGTACGCCCGGTAATACAACTCATTCCGGCCTATCTCACAATTTTTTTGCTTGGCCTAAATTTGCTGGACAATATGATTGTATAATAGGCCTAATATGTACAAATCGCACCACAGGTTTTATGTTTTGTATTTTGTTTTTCTTTGTTTTCTATTAGCCTAGTGATGTAGGCCTAGGCCTATTCCTTAAATCACTATTTTACCATTAGGCTCGCTTTGTCAAGCCTACTGACTCTGTCGACTGTAAATTACAGCTCGGTCCCATATAAAGTGAGTTCAAACAGTGCGAATTTTGATTAGTGCGAGCAATGAAAATATTAAACACAAAATTATCAACCAATTCTAATGCGATCTTTTATTGCGAGTCGGGTGGCAATATGGGTTAAATCCTGGGAGATTTCTATTAGCGCGGCCAAAATTTGTACAGTGCGATAAATTTCCTGCCTGACTCGTGGCATCACTGGTGTTTGAGCAGCTTGGGCATGGAGGGAGGCTGGTCAGTCAGACATTTTTTTACCCCATACTGTGTGACGCTATCTCGCATTCTCGGGTTTGTGATCATATCAAGTGTACAATTTAAGGCAAGGAAAGGTCTAATTTACCATTAACCCCCCAGACCCGGTTGGGCTCTGAGGCCTCCATAAAAAACACCCCCCGCGCAACCCGGAAGGGTGCTGAGGCTCCGGCAGCTTGAAAGCCTGTAAGCTTGGTGTGCGAGGCGTCCGTCCGACGCATGTAAACAACAGCCGGCTGGACCGACGCCGCGCATCTCCGACCACAAGAAGGAGAGCAACGCTTGTTCGTGTGTGCCTGTATGTTATTGTTAAGTAGCGAAAAGTAGTGTAAAGTGGCTGATATTGCCACAAAGTTATCTCCAATGAAATTGTCATCACAACTGAATCAGTTGACTTAGAGAGCTCTACTTAATGCCATTCTACAGGTACGAAACACATTTACGCTTGGGGGATGCGCGGGAATGCGGAAGCAGTCAAAATAACAATAATACGGTAGCGTAGACGTTTTTCGGCCAAAATCACCGGGTTTCGGGGAAATTATATAATATAATAGCCGGGGCTGGAGGGTTAATATACTATATTTATCATTAACCTAAGACGTGCGCATGGGGGGTATGAGACACCACACGCCTGTGCGCATGTATTTGAGCTGTTCCCATCACTAACATCATTATTTTACCATAAATAGCATTAATACTTATCCATATGCGCCTATTTTAGGTTGATAATAAAGGTATTAACCTGTTACAGCAATAAAACAAGTGGAAACAGTGTTTGGATGGTCAAAATCGGCGATACAGGCCGGGAGTTACATATTTTATGGCTGAGGCAACCTCCCTCCCCTCCACTTTTCCCCACGTCTGGAGAGAGACTGTCGATCGATACTCCCTCTCTCTCTCTTGCACTCGCTTGGTAACAGTGATGACAATGCCCTGCTTGCAACTCACTAATGTTAGCACGAAAATAGACCACAGAATAAGGGAATAACAGGGAAAATAGGTGATAACTGAAGGAGGGGATGTGGAGGAGTGATATTTGGCATGGCCCAGGGGCAAAAAAAAAAAAAAAAAAAAAAAGGGTTCAAGTTTTTTTGGGGTGTTTTAAATGGATTTTTTTAGGCCCAGGATCTTAAGAGTCTTCCCGCAGTCGCCCGGGGAAACTCTTAAGAGTCTTCCCGCACTTGCCGGGTTAACATTTGTTCTTGGTATGTTTGTGTCAGTATAAATAACGATATAAGGAAAGATATGTGTGCTATATGGAGGACCGATCGACCAATTAAGTTTTTTCCCATAGGATATGTTGTTCACATAGTGCGAATTCACATAGTGCGACGCACTGTATCGATCAATTTCTCACACTATGCAGGACCGCGCTGTATGCCGATGAGTAGGATAGTCTATAATGACTGATTTCAAATAAAGTTTGTGTGGTAAGCAATCTCATAACATGTATTTATAAGTATTCTCCTCAAATAATATGTATTTATTGAATATATATGGGTGGAAATGAGTACTTTATGGGTAACTGGACGAATGTGGAATAAAGGGTGGTACCGTCACTGACGGTACCACACTACTTACTATACACCCCATCGACCAATTTCTCGCACTATGCGGGACCGCGCCGTATGCCGATGAGTAGGCTAGTCTATAATGACTGATTTCAAATAAAATTTGTGTGGTAAGCAATCTCATAACATGTATTTATAAGTATTCTCCTCAAATAATATGTATTTATTGGATATATTTGGGTGGAAATGGTTACTTTATGGGTGAATGGACGAATGTGGAACAAAGGGTGGTACCATCACTGATGGTACCACACTACTTACTATACACCCCTATTATCATATACCTGCAACCAAAACACATTTGTAAGAAATAGGAACATAAGAAAATGGGAGTCTGTAGAGGGCCAATTGGCCTACACAAGATAGATCCTTTTCACACCCAACCCATCTCATAAAAACTCTCTCCCGTTTATCTCTGTCTTCCTTACATTTATGACATCCTAGTCTCTCTCTCTCTCTCTCTCTCACAAATGAGAACATAAGAAAACCGGAGTCTGCAGAGAGCCGATTGGCCCACACATGTCAGATCCCTTTCACACCCAATCCATCCTGCACTCTCTATCTCTCTCTCTCTCATATTTATCGCTATCTTCCTTACGTTTACGACATCCTATTCTCTCTTGCCATACTCCCTCTCTCTCCTTCACAAATGAGAAAATAAAAAAATAAGAAAACGGGATTCTCCAGAGCCGATTGACCTACACATGGCAGATCCATTTCACACCCAACCCATCTCGTTCTATCTAATTTCAAGTTGAAGCTCTATTGTTCTTGATCCCATTATATCACTCGGTAGCCTATTCCACATATCTACAACTCTGTTACTAAACAGATAGAGGCAGATCCCTTTTACAGCCAATCTCGCTCTTGTTTGTTTGCACAATCTGCTCCTTCTGTAGTTTCTCCATGCCCGATAAGTTAAATGATCTTTTGATATCTGACACAGCATTTGTATCCAACACAATACCCTGCTTGCAAAACCGTCGAACCCCGGACAACGTTGCTTGCAACTTTAATAATTATTATTATTATTATTATTAATATTGGTAGTAGTAGTAGTAGTAGTAGTATTAGTAGTAGTATTATTAGTATTATTATCATTATTATTATTATTATTAATATTATTATTATTTGTATTATTATTATTATTATTATTATTATTATTAGTAGTAGTATTTCTCATGACTAATATAACGTTCTATCTCTTTTTCAGGTAAGTTGAACATCAGTGTTGGTGATCTGAGAGGCAGCAAAGGTCAGTATGGCAAAACATAGTGATATATCTTCTATAATATTATTTTGTTGTGTATATTATTGTGTTTTCTATATTGTATCATGTATTGTTTTTAGTTGGTTTGTGCTTTCCTCTCTTCTTCTTCTTGTTTTTTATACCTGGAATGTTTACTCGAGAATCACTGGAAAGCGTCTACAAAAATCAATGTTTGTATATAATGTTTTAAAAGGGTTGTTTGTGAGCGTGTGTGTGTGTGTGTGTGTGTGTGTGTGGATGTTAGTGTGTATGAGTGTGTGTAAGTGTGTTTGTGTTTGCGTAAGTGTGTGTTTCGTAAAATTATATTAACTGATCTTGATTAATGAAGTTGATATTGTTCACGAATTAAACCAACTTATTTAATTGAGCATAGTCTAACAATTACAACTAATAGTATAATTATGAAAAATTAATATACCAACTGTTATAATTACAAGTGTATTTATTAGATGTTATTTATTACGTATTTAATATTTTATTTCACAATATACTGGTATGTCGTGTAATCCCTCTCTATACACACACACACACACACACACACACACACAGCGTGATATAAAGCAATAAGAACAATAATACTCCCCCCAGACACCTCTTTCTCTTTCTCTCTATCTGTCTATCTATCTATTAATTTATCTATATATCCGTTTGACACGATGTAGTCGAATAGAATATATATATATATTATATATATATATATATATATATATATATATATATATATATATATATTGAGTATATATCACAAATACACGTGAGCCACTAAATGTTTCTAATCTCTCAGTGGGGTTCGAACCGCCGACCGTCAGGACGATAGCCGACGCTTTAATCAACTGCCGTGGTGTAGTTGATTAAAGCGTCGGCTATCGTCCTGACGGTCGGCGGTTCGAACCCCACTGAGAGATTAGAAATATATATATATATATATATATATATATATACAGTATAGGCTATATACAGTACATTGTGTAAGTGGTTAATGTTAAGGACGTTTGCAGAATATACTGTATATATATATATATATATATATATATATATATATATATATATATATATATATATATATATATATATACAGTATATATGTTATTATTTATTTATATATATTTTATTTATTTATTTGGAAATATATATTTAATGTATAATACTGTATGTATACAGTATATAGGCTATATATTATATTTATTTATGTATTTATATATTAATTTATTTATATTTTTGTTAGGTATTTATGAATGTGTGTATATGTTTTAATTATTTACTTATATACTACTCAAAATTTAGCAAGGCATTATATGTCTCAAAACAGGATATAAATTGATGAAGAAATAAATAAGAGATGTTACATGTGTTACGACCGGCACTACGAAATAAACAAGGGCACGTAAGAATGGACTAGACTAGATGATAGGCTATATCTGCAACAACGGTACGCTAATTCCAAACCCTCGAACTATTACGCCGGTGAACAAAACACTTAAAACCCTCCAGAGTTAATCTACTGGATAACGGGGTATCAATTAACTGGGTTTTAGTGCACTTCTACAAAGGCTTGCCGATGACGGCAAAGCCAACTCACAACAGGAGTACTTTACGTTAATAAAATGCTCTTAAGTAATACCAATGCTTGAATAAACTATAACAAGATTTAATAAAGGAGTATATGCTTACGTTAACTTTAGTGTGAGGCTGTACTCAACACTAAACTCTACAATGCTCTATGAAAACACTGGAAGTCTAGTCCTACAGCAATCAGGTATTGAATCTTCTGAAAACGTCTGATGCTCTAAGATGCTCGTTAATATAGAACAGAAATAATGCAGGGGCAGGACACCAAAGCGTGTATCTTAAATACACCAATAAGTAGGATACATATATATAACAAGGGAGTGCAACAACTCTGTGACAGCACTAATAATAACCACTCAAAACAGTACTTCCTTAGCCAACGTAACAGCCAAACTGGGTTGTGCACTATGCATCAACCAAGGCTAAAATAAGGCGTGAATAATTCCTAAAGCATACACAATGAAAGTTAATAAACACAATGCTGTCTTTCTCACTAATAAAGTCTAGCAGTGGCATAAAAGGTACTAGGAAACTAGGCAGAGCGCAAGCATGCTCGTAGCCTACTGTCTCCCCTTGAACAGATTTCCCTTATGTTACGTTAAGTGACTTGGAGGCTCTCTTGGTAAGTCCAGATCTCAAGTATCTGGTCTTACCCTGGCGCTCCACAAAGGTCAACAAAATGAGGCAGCAAGCATACAGGCAAGTGTAGGCAAAAGCCCTTCACCTGTATACTGCTACACTCGCAAAGGAAAATATGCACAAGGGTTACAGGCTAGCTAGCTTCGTCGATGTTGTACAGGCTCTGACTTGCCACATACATAACTCAAACAACAACCAAAGATACCTTCCACTGTCTAGCATTAAATAATGGGAAAGAACAGCTCAATAATTTGGAGCACCCCAACACTAGGCTACCATATGACTATGACTACTAATCCCTAATGCTAGTGCAAACATAAATGTGAGAGCTGGTGCTGGTAATACGACTGGCCGACTGTGGAAGTCGTATGCAGAACCAGAAGGGATAAGTAATTGAATAAATATGGAAGTATGAAAAAGAAGAAGTTCAGAGAGAGAGATAGTAGTACAGGGGGTTAGATGGGGGGACAGATTGCAAAGGACATGTAGGACCAAGCACGCTGTGCCAAGCTCTGCAGGAGAAACGCAGGCAGGAGCCCCCCCAGCACCAACAAAGACAGCAGCACCCAATTACAGACGACTACGTCATGAGGAGCAGGCGTCACGTGACGCGTCAGGCCCGCCGACCACTCACAAGCGTGGGAAACTCCTCCGAGCGAGGGAGGCAAACGTACATACACACGCACATACTACCACCTCACTGCCTACCTCGCTCTTTCTCCTTTAACTTCGCACAATGCATCTTATATTCTATCAATGATATAAAATACTTCCAAGTGTCACAGACAAGAATAAAGACCACCACTGATCTGTCTGTGACAACATGAACTCTATGTAAGAAAGAACATCGTTCTACGATTATTGTAGCCCATTTCACTGCCCTGGCGAGTGCTAGCGAGTTACGAGTGCATTCTGGCAAGCTGGCCAGCGTAACACATGTTACAATAAAAAACTGTGTTGGTGGTGTAATGGTTTATATGCTCATGTTCTGGGTGTGGTCTCCCGAGTTAGTTGGAATCCCGGGAGGACCATAGGCTTTCATTAGTTTATTCAAGTACATTGGGGTTTGTAATTGATGATTAATGCTAAGAACGGGGTGTTACTTAATTAACCAATCTGAGACAGGTGTTACCTCACCTTAGATACTGATAATAATTGACATTATCTTAAAAAACTCAATTAACATAATTACCTATTATTTAAATTTATGTTTTTTTATTTCTACCATGTCAAATCTATTGGGTATATGGTTGTCAATGTATATCCATTTTAGAGACATATTGCGGCTTGCTGCATTTTGTTTCGTATTTTTTTTATTTTTTTTTTATATGTTTTATATGGGAGACAAAGGGCATAACTGCCTGCAGCGAGTGCCTCCCCCAGATTTCAAAGAGTGACAGGGCCGAAATCAAGGGACGTTCGAGCCAAAATGCCTGGACACACGGAGTTTGAAGCAATTTAAATCATAGGAAGAGGGAAAGACTGATTCTGGGAGAGAGTTCCCAGAGTTCAGCAGTTGAATAGAAGATAGTCTGAGAATAGCGTTATATACAGTATATACCGTATATATATATATAATATCTCCTCAATCCTACCCCTATTTTTTTTCTCTCTCTCTCTCTCTCTCTCTCTCTCTCTCTCATCTTCTCTCCCCTCTCTCTCTCTCTCTCTCTCTCTCTCTCTCTCTCTCTCTCTCTCTCTCTCTCTCTCTCTCTCTCTCTCTCCCCCCCCCCCCTCCCCCCATATTTCGTGAAGAGGACCCCTAATAAAAGTAATGGGGTGTGAGAATGAGGTACCGGTATATGTTATTGGGGGGAGAGATAAAGTGAGTGGTGTGGGTCTGTGTGTGTGGGGGGGGGGTATATATGTGTGTGTGTGTGGTGTGTGTGTGAGTAGGGGGGGGGGGGGGGTATATGTGTGTGTGGTGTGGGTGTGAGAGAGAGAGAAAGACTGTGACAGAGAGAGACAAGATGGAGGTGTGTGTATGTGTGTAATGATTATAAACAGACCTTTTTTATTATAACAGTAGTATTATTGTTTGGTCTTAATATCACAACCAATTAAGGGGAGACTGGCCGGTTGTTTGGTTTATTAATTCATTTATTTTTAAAGTTTCCTCCCTAGACCTCCATCAAGCTTAGAAAAACACCCCCTAGACCCCCTTCAAGATAAATTTTTAAATTTTTCGGTAAAAAAAAAATTCGCAGCCGAAGGCCGATTCCTCTTAAAATTGCAGGCTCGCTATCGCTCGCCAGGAAACAATCGACACCTAAATGGCACGAAAGGTCTTAAAATTGACAACGAAATGGGGCGAAAGGTGTTAAAATCGCCAAACTAACGGGCCGAACGTCTTAAAATCTCAAAACTAGCGGGGCTAAACATTAGGGAGAAGGGGGTCCAGCAAAACGGTCTGCCTCCCCTTAAATTAAAACCATAATAATTATTATGGCAATTATTGCTGTTAAAAAAAATAATAATAATTGAAAACAGTGCGGTGTTATGGAAGGACCGTTTATATGAGAGCCAATCAAGTAATGACTCCTCTTTGTACCAGTGTTATTGAAAGTTTAAGGGGGGGTTACCGGCTTTGTTTGATCTTTCTCTCCTTTTCTCTGGCTTGTATCCATTCGGCCTCATTAAGCCAACTGTTTTAAAACGTTTATCCCCATCCAGGTGTCGATTTCTTCCTGGCAAGCGATAGCGAGCCAGCATTGTATGGATAAATCCGGATTCGCCGGAGACAATTTTCTATCGAAAAATTTACAAATTTAGCTTGCTGTTAAAACAAAAATATATAGAGTATATGCTGGCTCGCTACCGCTCGCCAGGAAAATATTGACACCTGAATGGGGGTAAACGTCTTAAAACAGTAGGCTGCATGGGGCTGAATGGATACAAGCCAAAGAGGGAGGGAGAGAAAGTGCAAAAAAGCGAGGTGGGCTCCCTTAAATACTCTATAACATTTGAGGGGGAACTTAAACATTTACCTTTATTTTTTAAATATAATTTGTATCGCCCATGCGATTGTCATATTGTTATGCTTGTATTATGTAATTGTAATTATTGGGGAGAGAGATAGAGTGTATGTGTGTGTGTGTGTGTGGTTTTTTGTTTGTGGATTTGTATGTGTGTGTGTGTGTGTGTGTGTCTTTGTGTGTGTTTTTGTGGATTTGTGTGTGTGTGTGTGTGTGTGTGTGTATGTGTGGCCAACCCTTCGGGGATCACGGCGTCAGGCAATAGATAGAGAGATAGTAATTATATTTTTATTTTATATGTAGGCTATTTCGTATATACAATTGTCATATAGGAAATTATAATATTATGTGATTAAAAAGATATTATACTCTATGTATTTCGGATATACAATTAACCACTTGCGAGTTATGGTCTATAAGGAAGTTGGAGCCGTAGACATCGATAATTAAGGGGAGGCTTTTAGTCTGTTTCTTGCTCCTCCAGCAATCTTAAAATTTCACCCCTTGACCCTCTTTCAAGATAAATTTGTACATTTTTCGGTAGAAACATTTCCCGGCCAAAGGCCGGTTACTCTTAAATTACAGACTCGATATCGCTCGCCAGGAAAAAATCAACACCTAAATGGCACGAAAGGTCTTAAAATTGACAGAATGGGGCGGAAAATTTTAAAATCACCAAACTAATGGGGCAAACGTCTTACAATCTCAAAAGCAATGGGGCTAGACATGAGGGAGAAAGGGGTCAAGAAAAAATTATCTCAAGTGGAAATCTCCCCTGAACAGAATGATCACCTAAATTGCGGTTTGTAGTGTTTATATAAATACATAAAACCCAATTCAACCTACTTTGTTATCTATTAGCAACCTACATTATTATTGTATTAGCTTTAATATCGATGTCCACAGCTCCAACTTCCTTCCTTATAGAACGAAACTGGCAAGTGGTCAATTACGGTATTATTGTGTAGTTGAAATTTTATATTATTTAATATGACATTCGTTTATACAACTGTCATATAGATTTACGCTTTTATTTAAGGGATCCCACCTCGCTGTTTTTCTCTTTCTCTCCCTCTCTCTTTGGTTTCTATTCATTCGGCCCCATTCAGCCTACTGTTTTAAGACGTTTACCCCCATCCAGGTGTCAGTATTTTCCTGGCGAGCGGTGGCGAGCCAGCATATATATATATATATATTTTTTTTTTGACAGCAGGCTAAATTTGTAAATTTTTCGATAGAACAATTTCTCCGGCAAAGCCGGATTTCTCCATACAATGCTGGCTCGCTATCGCTCGCCAGGAAGATATCGACACCTGGATGGGGATAAACGTCCTAAAACAGTTGGCTGAATGGGGCCGAATGGATACAAGCCAGGGAAAGAGAGAAAAGGAGAGAAAGATAAAAAAAAAAACGGTGACCCCCCTTAACACACGTAAACCTTGCCACTGTTTCACCTGATTATGAGGGACACTTGTGTTTTATTTATTTTGTTTGTTTCTTTTTTTTTTAGCGATGAAAAGTTCAACACTAATTTAAGGGGGGATGAGCCGGTTTTCTGGACCACTTTCTCCCTCATGTTTAGTCCCATTAGTTTTCAGATGTTAAGATGTTTGCCCCATTAGTTAGTAGATTTTAAGACCTTTCGCCCCATTTCTTCGTCAATATTTAGAACTCTCGTGCTATTTAGGTGTCTATATTTTCCCTGGCGAACGATAGTGAGCCTGTAATATTGGAAGAACCGCGGGACATTTTTCGACCGAAAAATGTACAAATTTATCTAGAAAGAGGATCTAATGGATGTTTTTTTTAATTTGATGGAGGTCTAGGGAGGAAACTAGAAAAATAATGAATACATGCAAAAATCGCCCAAAAAGTGAACCATCCCCCTTTAACTCGCAAAGGATAGGCTAACAATAATATAGCGCTTGTAATATATATAATTATACTGTGTCCTACATTACTATTGCATCTCTGTTGAAAGCTATGTTTACGGCTCCAACTTCCTTAACCCGTTCATTACCAGGGACTTATATTTGTATCATAATCTGGCAACTATTAGACGATTGTATTCAGCTTAGGAAGGACCTGTGGCAATATTTATGTTTCAAACGATCTCCACCAACCCATTTAACTACCACAGATCCTTCCTAAGCTGCATAATATCGTCTAAATATAGCTAGAATATAATAGAACACACGTCGCTGGTACTCAAAGGGTTAATGCCGGAATCTCGCAAGTGGTCAATTAACCCTCTAACTACCACAGAGCCTTCCGAAGCTGAATAACAAATTACCTTGTGTTGGATAGAATACAGTGAATGCCAAAAGTACCAAGTTATAGTCCGTTCATTATAGGTAGGCCAGAAATCATGACCCCCTAACCTCTGTAACTCAAAAAGGGCTAGAGCAAATGGGCTGTAGTTTTCCACACCTATTCCCTGGCTGACTCTTCCCAAATGGTATTTATATTAGCTCTATTACTCTGGTTGTGTATGAGTTACGAAGGTTAATGCTCTGTAACTAAAATAGGGTTAGAGCAAAGGATCTGTAAATTACCATACGTATTCCCTGGCTGACTCTTCCCAAATGGTAGAATGTTTGGCTGGATTACTCAAATCGTATATAAGTTATAGAGGTTAATGGTCGAGATGTTTGGCCTACCTACCACAAGACCTCCATACCACATACCTCATACCTCATACCCCATTCCTCTACATTCTTCACCAGGGGCACTAGCAAATTCATGATGTGAAGAATTGGCCACATAACTTACGGGAATTATGGTCACTTTGTACCGTATTGACTAGTTTATCATGATTTTCTGTCTGTGTTCTCTATTGTTAGTAGTAGTAGTGGTTGTAGTAGTAGTTGTTATTGTTGTAGTAGTAGTTGGTGTAGTAGTAGTTGTAGTAGTAGTGGTTGTTGTTGTTGTAGTAGTAGTTGGTGTAGTAGTAGTGGTTGTTGTAGTAGTAGTTGGTGTAGTAGTAGTGGTTGTTGTTGTAGTAGTAGTTGTTGTAGTAGTAGTGGTTGTTGTAGTAGTAGTTGTAGTAGTAGTTGTTTTAGTAGTTGTAGTAGTAGTAGTAGTTGTTGTAGTAGTAGTTGTTTGAAAAATATTTAAAAAAAAATGTTTTAGTAGTTGTAGTAGTAGTGGTTGTTGTTGTTGTAGTAGTAGTAGTTGTAGTAGTAGTGGTTGTTGTTGATGTTGTAGTAGTAGTTGTTGTAGTAGTAGTGGTTGTTGTAGTATTAGTTGTTGTAGTAGTAGTTGTTTTTGTAGTAGTAGTAGTAGTAGTTGTTGTAGTAGTAGTTGTTTTAGTAGTTGTAGTAGTAGTTGCAGTAATAGTAGTAGTGGTGGTAGTCAATCAATCAACTTTATTGTGAACTATATACATTAATAGTAAAACATATTACATCACACATGAAATAAGCTTATCAATCAAGCATATTGAACAAGTCAGTTTAAAAGCCGTAGTCAGCATTGACAATAAAGGGGGATGGTTCACTTTTTGGCCGTGTTTGGCATGTATTCATTATATTTCTAGTTTCCTCCCTAGACCTCCATCAAATAAAAAAAAAAAACATCCATTAGATCGCCCTTTTAGATTAATTTGTAAATTTTTCGGTAGAAAAATTTCCCGGCCGAAGGCCGGTTCTTCCAACATTACAGGCTCACTATCGTTCGCCAGGGAAAAAATCGACACCTAAATAGCACGAAAGGTCTAAATATTGACGAAGAAATGGGGCTAAAGGTCTTAAAATCGACTAACTAATGGGGCAAACATCTTAACATCTGAAAACTAATGGGGCTAAACATGAGGGAGAAAGTGGTCCATAAAACCGGCCCATGTCCCCTTTAATTATACATGTAAATAATGGCAAAAACTAAACTTTATAAACGGCAACACTCTACCGTATAGATAGACTGTTATGTTAACGGGAGATTTCCACTTGAAGGATTTTTTTTCTGACCCCTTTCTCCCTCATGTTTAGTCCCATTGCTTTTGAGATTTTAAGACGTTCGCCCCATTAGTTTGTCGATTTTAAGAACTTTCGACCCATTTCTGTAATTTTTAAGATCTTTCCTGTCATTTAAGTGTCAATTTTTTCCTGGCGAGCGATAGCGAGCCTGTAATCTAAGAGGTATCGACCTTCGGCCGGGACATTTTTCTATCGAAAAATGTACAAATTAATCTTGAAAAGGGGTCTACGGGGTGTAATTTAAAAGTTTGATGGAGTTGTAAGGAACACACTGAAAACCTCCCCTTAACCCTCCTGGCCCGGGCAGGCTCTCCTAATGACGGACCTCGTATCCGGGCGATCTGGTCGAATATCAACAAAAGTAAACTAAGGCTAATCTCGCTTAATATATTACCTACATTAATCAAACATATATAGAAATGAGCGCCTTACCTTCCTGCGTAGAATGGCGTTGAGTAGAGCTCTCTAGCTCAACTGGTTCCGGAGTGATGGTGATGGAAGTGGAGGTAACTTTTGCCGCGTATTTACCTCGGCGCGTCCGAACACTCAACCGCGGGCCCGGCTACGACGCCCAGTTGCACTCGTCGCTCCACCCGCAATTATGCCGAGAAGCGATTTGATAGTGTTTTATTGGTTATTCTGTCATTTATTATAGTTATTATGTTATTTTCACTCAATAAAGTTATTTATATGAACTTATTTGTGTCTGTCACTTATTACTTCGTTTTATTATTATTATTATGATTATTAGTGTCACTTTCACTGGACTTTGATAATTGGTAGTGTCATTTCCCCTTTTATGTATTGTTAGGTAAGCTAATAATATATATAGTGTCACTGTCACTTATTCATATTGTTATGAAGGCACTTATTATTACTTGTGTGTGTCTCTTTCACTTATACTTAGTTTTATTATTATTATACTGTCACTTTGACTGGCCTAGGCTTATTGAGTGTCATTTTCACTTATTTATTGTTAGAAATATATATTTTAGTGTCACTTTCACTTGTTCATATTGTTATTGAAGGCACTTATTATTACTTATGTGTCCTTTTCACTTATACTTAGTTATATTATTATTCTTAGCCTACATTTGAGTGTCACTTTCACTGTTGTCACTTCCACTTCAAAAGTTTGTTAGAGTGTGGAAGTCGTTGAAGCAGGTGCCAGCACACAGTCCAACTTGACACTCGAGGCATTCCCAAGTGGTTTTTGTGGGTTTGCGGGGTCTGCGAGTTGTGTGGCTGCACACATGGCACCTCTTCTGACTCCTAACGTTACTACCTCATGCTACCTTGTGGCATGTGGTGAGGAGGTTGACCTTGCGCTGGTCATGCCAGTGGATGGAGAGGATGGGGCCACTCTTCTTGTGGAAGATGTCCGCCTTCTTCGTCTTGGTTGGGTAGCCTGGCATGCCCTTCCTTTTGCCCTTGACTGTGCCGACAGTTCCGGTCTTGCGGTCATGGAGGTACTTGGTCAGGAGAGGCGACGTGTAATAATTATCTGTGTAGAGGATGTGGTTATTATTGAAGTGCCTCTCCATCATCTTCTTCACTACAGCGCCACCAACACCAATGAGAGGGTCAGTCACAACTTCTCCAGCCTTGCCGCTGTAGACTATAAAGTCCAGCACATATCCCGTCAAGCAGTCGCAGAGGACGAAGAGCTTGATGCCGAAGCGGTGTCTCTTGGACGGGATATACTGTTGGAAGTGCAGCCTACCACGGAACAGGACCAGAGACTCGTCAAGGCACATCTTCTGGAAAGGAATCAGGTATGTGGTGAACCGATGACGTATCATGTCATACAGCTTCCTGATCTTCCATAATGAGTCGGGAAGGTGGACTGCCATGTTGTTTGTCAGGTGGAGATAGGAGAGGATGTCGAAGTACCTGTCCCTGGACATGTATTTGCCAAATGATGGAGTCTTTATGATGTCGCCAGTGATCCAGTAGTCAGCCAGAACGTGCTTCCTTATATGAGTCATCAGCATTGTGAGTGCCAAGAACACATACAGTTCTGCCACAGTGAGAGCTCTCCATGCCACCATCTTGGCACTGGTCTTCCTCCCAAGAAAGTTGGCACAGATAGCATGGTGGTGATTTGTCTCTTTGACGAGGTATTCCATGACTTCATTGTCATAGAAGCCACAGAAAAGTTCACTGGGGGTAGCATCTGGGCCACAGGGATATGCTGGTGACACCCCAGAACCCATCTGTACCTCGTCAAAGGCAGGACAATCTGGCTCAAAATCAGCTCCATCTGTCCACACAAACAGGTCGGATGCTGATGCTGGAGGTCGTGCTGCAGCAGGCACACGCCCTGGACGCCCTTGGCCACGCGGACGCCCAGGCGGACGCCCTGCATGCCCACGCCCAGGCCTAGGCCCAGGGGCAGCGGCGTCGGCAGGCTGACCACGTCCACGACCTCGCCCTCTCGCTCGTTTTGTCGGCACATCCTCTTCCTCTTCCTGTTCCTGTTCCTCTTCCTCTTCCTCCTCAGGTGACGTCAGGTCATCTGGGGCAATGTTGGGGTCGTCAGCATCCTCTTCAGGAGACAATTCTGGTGAAGAAGTGACCGGGCGTCGGCGGTGTGGGGCGCGGGAGGCTGCGGGAGCTTCAAGAATGGGAGCCGAGGCCTCGGGAGTTGGGCTCCTTTTGCGGCGAGCCGAGGGCTTTTCAGCAGCAAATAATGCTCTGCGGTGTGTTGAGGCCTGTGGCACATCACCAATACCACTTGAAGAGGCCCTTTGGTCATCCTGAACGAGAGATGAAGGCGAGGGCTGTGGGTGACCCACGCGGCGTCCCGTGTCAAGGCGTCGGGACAATGGAATGCGGGTGGTTGCTAGGCCAGGGTCGGCGTCATTATCGCTATCTTCAGCTTCCCTATGCTTTTCTACGGCTGCCCTGCGTGCTTTTTTAGCTGCACTTTTGATCAATGATTGTTTGTAGAAATATCCACTTTCAAGGGCGTACGGGCAGGCAAAGGGGAAGGTCCTGAGCTAGGGCTAGGGCTAGGCCTAGGCTGACCTAGCAAAGATGGCGAGGGGGTAGGCCTAGGTTCTAGCACACTGGGAAGCTCAATGGCACCTTCCTGAAACACTTCCACATCAGGATCATCACTACTGTCTCCCCCCTCAAATAAATCGACATTATCGTCGTCTCCAAAGCCCACGAAATCGTCTTCACTTTCACTTATAAATTGTACCTTGTCCACCAAGCTTTCGCCTCTGCTCTCTTCATCACTATCAAAAAGTTGTCGCTGTATAGCGCTGTATTGGCTACCCCCAAAATGGGGATTGGGCCTGAGCATATAGATAGATAGAGTATAGCGCTATCACTCAACAAACGCTTAACTTTCTTTTGTTGAGCTCTCTTCTCGGTTGCAACAGGCGTTGAAGTTGCGAGTGGGGTAGCACTGGGGCCCGCGGGAGGTTGCAACGAATCGGACACGTCGGATTTTTTTTTTTCAGTATTACTCGCTATGGCGGCCACGTACGAACTGATAACGCTAGTAGTTGAGGCTTGGTGGCGCTGCAGTCGCTCCTACCATGCCAAAATTGGCCGCGCAAATTTTGAAGCACGCTTTCAAGCACAAGGATTTTAAAATGACACCCGGGTTCCGGCCCTTTTTTTTGGTGTCATTTTAAAATGACACCCGAGCTGGAAGGGTTAAGGTGTCTAAAAATCTGTGTGTGATATCCCAGGTTCGAATCCCGGTGGATCACATATATGCTTTCATTAATTTCATTGGAGGTGTTTGGTGGTGTGGTGAAATTAATACAAACTAGATTACTGCCATGGTAATAAAAATAAGATGTCAGAGCGTGCTAAAAATATTATCCCAAAAAAATGTCCTCATACCTCTCTCTCTCTAAATGAAATACATAAATACACAACAGGATCTTAAGGGGAGGTATTTAGTTTGTTCCCTACGTTTTCATCAAGCTTAAAATTACACCCCGTAGACCCCCTTTCAAGATAAATTTGTACATTTTTCGGTAGAAAAATGTCCCGGCCGGAGGCCGATTGCTCTTAAATTACAGGCTCGCTATCGCTCGCCAGGAAAAAATTGACACCTTAATGGCACGAAAGGTCTTAAAATTGACAGAAATAGGGCAAAATGTCTTAAAATGTCTAAACTACTAGGTCGAACGTCTTAAAATCTCAAAAGCAATTGGGCTAAACATGAGGGAGAAAGGGGTCCAGAAAAAATATCCCTCAAGTGGAGACCTCCCCTTAACCCCTACAGTACCGGTGACGTCCTTTCCACCATAATTCAGACACTATTAGACGATTGTATTTAGCTTAGGAAGGCTCTGTCGTAGTTCAGAGGATCAAATTAGATAGTCTGTAGCTTTTCAATGGGTAGACGTCCTTCCTAAACTGAATACAATCGTCTTAATAGAAGTAGAATATATATACGAGGTGCCGTTGTAAAGGCCTAACCCTCAATACCTTCATCTGATAGTTGCCAAATAAGATGAGAAGGACGTCACCGGTACAGTACGGGTTAATTACAGGGTATTTATAAAACAGAAGGACGTCACCGGTACAGTACGGGTTAATAACAGGGTATTTATAAAACAGATGAGAAGGACGTCACCGGTACAGTACGGGTTAATAACAGGGTATTTATAAAACAGAAGGACGTCACCGGTACAGTACGGGTTAATAAAAGGGTATTTATAAAACAGATGAGAAGGACGTCACCGGTACAGTACGGGTTAATAACAGGGTATTTATAAAACAGATGAGAAGGACGTCACCGGTACAGTACGGGTTAATAACAGGGTATTTATAAAACAGATGAGAAGGACGTCACCGGTACAGTACGGGTTAATAACAGGGTATTTATAAAACAGATGAGAAGGACGTCACCGGTACAGTACGGGTTAATAACAGGGTATTTATAAAACAGATGAGAAGGACGTCACCGGTACAGTACGGGTTAATAACAGGGTATTTATAAAACAGATGAGAAGGACGTCACCGGTACAGTACGGGTTAATAACAGGGTATTTATAAAACAGAAGAGAAGGACGTCACCGGTACAGTACGGGTTAATAACAGGGTATTTATAAAACAGATGAGAAGGACGTCACCGGTACAGTACGGGTTAATAACAGGGTATTTATAAAACAGATGAGAAGGACGTCACCGGTACAGTACGGGTTAATAACAGGGTATTTATAAAACAGATGAGAAGGACGTCACCGGTACAGTACGGGTTAATAACAGGGTATTTATAAAACAGATAAGAAGGATGTCACCGGTACAGTACGGGTTAATAACAGGGTATTTATAAAACAGAAGGACGTCACCGGTACAGTACGGGTTAATAACAGGGTATTTATAAAACAGGGGGTCTACATTTAGCCTTCTTAATTTTATAATTAATATATAATAATAATTATTATTTTATTATTATTATTGTTATTATTTGTATTATTATCATTATTATTGTTAGTTAATGTCACTTCTACCCCCCTCATGACATACATTATCATAGGACCAAACTTTCTGATACAGACAATAAAGGTTTCCTAATTAAACCTCTCTCATTCCGGATTGCGCAGGTCTCTTCAATATAAACGTTTGTTCTCTCTCCCTCCTCTTCTCTTCCTTGGATTACGGTACTAACACTTTATCCCCTCACTCCAATATAAATTAGGTTATATTTTATTTAAATTATCTTATGAATAATTTTTTTTTAAATTCCTTTGGTAAGGCTTTGTTTTGTCACCACGTTCCAGTAACTCATTATCATATGGCTTTGTGGCCTCCTCTGCATATTACCCTGCTCGACATCTGGTGCCTACAATCTCCCCAATAACAGACTTCACGTCTATAGCCTTATTTAAATATATATTGGATACGACGAAAAACATGAGTTTCATACATGATACAAATATAACTATTAGTAGTAGTAGTAGTAGTAGTAGTAGTAGTAGTAATAGTAGTAGTAGTAGTATAGGGAGGCGACTGGATTGAAGTTGCATGGTGTAGAATAGTAATATCTGATGCTTGTAAAATAAAATGTATGAACAATATTAAATACAAATCAATGTAGTAGTAGTAGTAGTAGTTGTAGTAGTAGTAGTAGTAGTAGTTGTAGTAGTAGTAGTATTGTTATTGCTATTATTATTGTTATTATTATATTATATCTACCCCCCTCATGATATACATTATATTATATCTACCCCCTCATGATATACATCCTAGGTCCAAACTTTCTGATACAGGAGTTTCATACATGACACAATTATAACTTTGATTCCTTCTGAGGAATGCTTAAGCTAACTTATAGTGTTTCTTTCATTCCTTCCTTCCTTAATTTTGTCCTTTCTTTGTCTCTTTCTCCCTCATTCTTTCCTTCATTCCTTCATTCCTTCCTTCCTTCCTTCATCCCCTCCTTCCTTGCTTCCGACTTCCTTTTCTTCTCTTCTTTATCCTTCCGTCCTTCCTTCTTTCCTTCATCCCCTCCTTCCTTCCTTCCGTCTTCCTTTTCTTCTCTTCTTTATCCTTCCTTCCTTCGTTCCCTCCTTCGTTCATTCCTCCATCCCTCCTTCCCTTCCTCCCTCCCTCCACCCTTCCTTCCTCCCTTTCTCCCTCCTTCTCATTCTCCCTTCCTTCCTTCCTCCCTCCCTTCCTTCCTCATCCTCCCTTCCTTCCTCATCCTCCCTTCCTTCCTCATCCTCCCTTCCTTCCTTCCTCATCCTCCCTTCCTTCCTCCCTTCCTTCCTCCCTTCCTTCCTTCCTCCCTTCCTTCCTCCCTTCCTTCCTTCCTCCCTTCCTTCCTCCCTTCCTTCCTCCCTTCCTTCCTTCCTTCCTTCCTTCCTCCTCCTTCCTTCCTTCCTTCCTTCCTTCCTTCCTTCCTTCCTTCCCTCCTTCCTTCCTTCCTTCCTTCCTCCTTCCTTCCTTCCTCCCTTCCTTCCTTCCTTCCTTCCTCCCTTCCTCCTTCATATCCTCCATTTATACCATCTATAACGCAATCTTCAAATTAGTTTCTCTTCACCCTAACGCTATATATCTTCCAAACTTCTGCTTTCCTTTAATTCACTTCTTTGATGTCGATTGCGTTATTCTCTCATTCGAATATCTCTCTCTCTCTCTCTCTCTCTCTCTCTCTCTCTCTCTCTCTCTCTCTCTCTCTGTCTTTCTCTCTCTCTCTCTCTCTCTCTCTCTCTCTCTCTCTCTCTCTCTCTCTCTCTCTCTCAAATACATCTAGAAGATGTATTTATATAATATATTTTTTAAGCTTGATGGAGGTCTCGGGAGGCAACTAAAATAGATAAATAGATAAATTAATAAATTAATTAATTAATTAATATGGGTATGTATGTACTCTGGCACTTACCCCTTCTTTTGTCTTCACTTTTTTGGTGGGTGGGGGTGGGGGTTGAGTGTGGGGGGGGGGGGATCCGACTCGAGACAGAACCCGAACATGGACATCACAACACAGCAGAAAGACAAAGCCAAACACAACATCACAATAAAACTAGAACAGAGGTATATGCATTGTCCATATCAAGGTTATTGGTAAATGTCAACAAAGGTTACTGTGGATATAAGCTTAGCAAATGTCACCCACGAAAATAACTCCATCTGGATCCACTAGATGGCGTTGGTGTTTAGTATTGTGTTTATTACGTTTATTATTATTGATATTATTTTGATTATGTTTATTATTGTTTGTGATTTTGATTAGTATTATGTTATGTTTATTATTATTTTTTTATTATTTTTATTATTATTATTATTATTATTATTATTGTTTATTATTATTATTATTATTATTATGTTTATTATGCTTTACCGGTATTGTTATTATTAGTAGTAGTAGTATTATGTTTATGTTTATTATTAGTGAAATGACGGGTCTCAAGACCAGCCCAACCGAGAATAGTTGCAGAATAGCCAGTCTGCAACTAACAGAACCGAGGAAGACTGGAGAACGAAAACAGAGAAGAAGGAAAATAGAAGAGCC
Organism: Paralithodes platypus; assembly: GCA_032716605.1. Classification (NCBI taxonomy): domain Eukaryota; kingdom Metazoa; phylum Arthropoda; class Malacostraca; order Decapoda; family Lithodidae; genus Paralithodes; species Paralithodes platypus. The sequence goes on along the minus strand of CM064512.1, from coordinate 60,208,775 downwards.
ACCCCAGTTTTCCCATGCTCTGATCCCTGGACAAATACAAGAGCGACCCCTGCTTCCCCGTGTTCTACGACAACAGCCACCAGCCACAGGTATGGGAAGTTCTCCCAACCAATTAGCCACCTGCTCGAGTGACGCCCCCCCCCCCCCCCCCCAGCCCTCACAGCCAACCACAGCACAGCATTTCCTCAGCTCCCGGATCTTGCTTATAGTGAAGAGATGTTTATGCAAATAAAACATCAACGGCCCGAAGTCTACAGATACAAATGGATGTAGACAGGAGGGCACATGATGACGGACCGGGAGATATCATAAACCTCTACCAAGAACAAGAACAACTATTAAGCGAGCTATAACAATGTTTGTCTAGGAATTTAGCTCATGGACGATTCCGTACACATTCCATTTGTCCATTATTAGACTAAATAACTAGCACTTAAGTAATTAATAAACTACCTAGTATATATGTACCAATGTAAACAGCCACTATGTATACCTACGATAAGCAATTACCTCATAACTTCATCACAACGATTTCCCCATATCCCTCTAAGTTTGAAACTCTGTAAACGAGAGTCAAGAAAAAAGCCGCACATTACCTCAAATAAATTCTAGAGAAGTATGCAAACCTCAACTTCGGTACTACCCTAAACCTGAATAAGGAGCAGAGTAGCTAATCACAGTAGTGGTTTGTACTAGCCTGCCCCTACCCTGCCCGGAGAGTGTGCTAGCCTGAAGTGCCCCCCTGAAGTCCTGCTCGAGTGACGCCCCACATTACTGAAGCCTGGAACCTGAAGTCCTGCTCGAGTGGTGCCCTCTACCCCTGACGTGTTGCTCAACGAACTTATGATCCACGTCGGCCAGACCCCTACTCTCTCTGCCCTCCAAACTTACCCTAGTGTCCCTGTGTATCTTATTTTGTGTTATTGTTGTCGAGGTATAGGTTAAAATATGTGAATCGTGTTGTGCTAATTTATTCTGAGATCTGTGCCCGAGATCTTTAAATTGCGTACTGTGTTAATCCTTCTGAATTCTTATATAAAGACTTAGTTAAGGTCTGTGTCCAAGACCTAGTGCTCATGATTAATTTATCTTCTCTAGAACGTCCTACGCATACGGTATCTTACTTGAATCTTACTTGAAGTCGTCTAGAGGTCCCGTCCTCACAGTCGTGGTCCGCCACCGCTGCGTATATACATTTGTGTTAATTAATTCACGTTGCCACGCACTCACAGATTTTCCTAATATATGTATTCTGTTGTGTTTTTTGCAAGTGGAGGTCGAAGTGTATTTTGTGTTATAATTCCCCTTCTTAATCAATCACTGATTACCTAGAACCTACGCCCATTTTCATAATTAATTTACCTCAGTATCCCCGTTGAGAAGTATTGTTATTCTATCAACACATTTACTTCCCGAGCTCCCCCATTTGTCTCTCTAAATTAACCACCATTGTAATTATTTTATGAATTAGTATTTACGTTCATTTGATTACTGATGTAAGTAATTCTGATTCTTCGTGCTTAGGAATTCGACCATTGCATAGTTTCTGTTACTTAATTGTTCAACATATTCTATACACCCCGTGTTACGGTGTATATTCTCTTAAGACTCTGTTAACTCGTTCAGACATCTTGGTTATACTATCTTGAGTATTTCCTCAGCACAACTTCGTTGTCTGCAATATCTCCTATTTATAATTAACGTCGTATTCATTTTTAATTACACTTTCATTTTATGATAGTTTCCAGAGCATTCATTGTCTAAGTTTGTTTAGTCAATTATAATCTGTTCTTAAATACAATTAATAGATATTGTTCTATAGTCGATTCATAATTGTATATTAAATTTACATCTGAATTCCTCGACGCGTTTCGTTATTATTACATACGATCGTTTGAAGTGAATATAAGATTCCCATCATAAATTACATAATTTGAGTTTCCTTGAGAATAAATTGGGCAAATAATTAATTACTATTCTGCCACCAATTTCATCATTGAAACTAAATTCATAGTTGCACAAACTAGAATTGTATTTCCCAACACCACAGTAAAGTAGATGACCTGACCAGCTACCTGTACAAAAGTCGCACCCAGTAACCAGCCTACCTGACTCTCGCGCGCACCCTCACCCACCTTACCTGAGTGCTTATTTACCCTCTCAATTCTCCCAGACTCTCTTGTTTGAGATTGTGTTCTAGTATCTTTCTTTGTTGATTTATTCACGGAAGACACTCGACTCGCATCATTATTATTATTAAGGGTTGATTCTATAAGTTACGTGTATTATTTAGTTGCATATTATTCACCTTGTTTATAACCACAGGGGAAGAGCAGTTGCTCCCCATTCATGATCTACTATTTATATGCCTTGCCTGATAGTTCCAATAATTATACAGGTGAAGCTGCATTCTGATTTTCAGGTATATATATCTTGTGAATAAACTTGTGTATAATTGTTATGTGTGTTGTTATTAAGTTCTGTAGTACCTAATTGAATACCTATTTGTGAGATTAAGAACGTGTTAGATTTGACCCTGTTGAGTTATTTACGGTCTATAAGTCCAGATCTGGATTTTAGTAAAGACTATATCACGAGCTGTAAATACTATAGCCTGACATAACAATTATTATTGTTTATTATTATTATTATTATTATTATTATTATTATTATTATTGTGTTCCACACACAAACTTTAGGGTGCAATCATATACTTCCAGATCACATGTAAATATTTCACCCTAGTAATCCATGTTGCATTATTTCTGGCTATTATTGAACAACTATTTTCAGTTTACTAAGATCTGTGAGAGTTCAAGGCATAATATTCGAGGTATATTTACAGATTAGGAAATAAAAATACACTCGGATGCCCTAGTCCTATAGTCTATTCGCTGTAAGTAGGCGAAAAATCATGAACTCTATCCTCTGTAACTCAAAAAGGGCTAGAGAAAATTGGCTGTAAATTTCCACATCTATTCCTTGACTGACTCTTCCCAAATGGTATACATATTAGCTCGATTACTCCAGTCGTTTTTGAGTTACAGAGGTTAGAGGTCATGATTTTTCGCCTAGTTACAGTGAATAGACTATAGTCCATTCATAAGAATAGGTGGACCCCTATGTTGTTATGCAATTTTAACTATTTGGATTGACTAAGGGGACAGGGTCTTTTTTTTTTTTTTTTTTGTCTAGTAATTCATATACCGGTATTCATATTTGTTTAGTTTCCTCGCTAGACCTCCATCAAGCTTAGAAAAACACTCCCAAGAGTTCTAGACCACCCTTCAAGATAAATGTGTAAATTTTTCGATAGAAAAATGTCCCGGCCGAGTTTCTCATAAAATTACAGGCTCGCTATCGCTCACCAGGAAAAAATCTACTCTTAAATGGCACGAAAGGTCTTAACATTGACAACGAAGTGGGGCAAAAGGTGTTAAAATCGCCAAACTCATAATGGTCCAAACGTCAAAATCCCAAACACCAAGATCCGAACCCCAAGCACCAAAAACTGAACCCCAAACACCAAGAACTGAACCCCAAGCACCAAAAACTGAACCCCAAACACCAAAAACTGAACCCCAAACACCAAGAACTGAACCCCAAACACCAAAAACTGAACCCCAAACACCAAGAACTGAACCCCAAACACCAAGAACTGAACCCCAAACACCAAGAACTGAGTCCCAAACACCAAGAACTGAGTCCCAAACACCAAGAACTGAACCCCAAACACCAAGAACTGAACCCCAAACACCAAGAACTGAACCCCAAACACCAAAAACTGAACCCCAAACACCAAGAACTGAGTCCCAAACACCAAGAACTGAGTCCCAAACACCAAGAACTGAACCCCAAACACCAAGAACTGAACCTCAAACACCAAGAACTGAGTCCCAAACACCAAGAACTGAAGCCCAAACACCAAGAACTGAACCCCAAACACCAAAAACTGAGTCCCAAACACCAAGAACTGAACCCCAAACACCAAGAACTGAGTCCCAAACACCAAGAACTGAACCCTAAACACCAAGAACTGAAGCCCAAACACCAAGAACTGAACCCCAAACACCAAAAACTGAGTCACAAACACCAAGAACTGAGTCCCAAACACCAAGAACTGAACCCCAAACACCAAGAACTGAACCTCAAACACCAAGAACTGAGTCCCAAACACCAAGAACTGAAGCCCAAACACCAAGAACTGAACCCCAAACACCAAAAACTGAGTCCCAAACACCAAGAACTGAACCCCAAACACCAAGAACTGAGTCCCAAACACCAAGAACTGAACCCTAAACACCAAGAACTGAACCCCAAACACCAAGAACTGAACCCCAAATACCAAAAACTGAACCCCAAACACCAAGAACTGAACCACAAACACCAAAAACTGAACCCCAAACACCAAGAACTGAACCCCAAACACCAAGAACTGAACCCCAATCACCAAAAACTGAACCCCAAACACCAAAAACTGAACCCCAAACACCAAGAACTGAACCCCAAACACCAAGAACTGAACCCCAAACACAAAGAACTGAACCCCAACCACCAAGAACTGAACCGCAAACACCAAAAACTGAACCCTAAACACCAAGAACTGAACCCCAAACACCAAGAACTGAACCCCAAACACCAGAAACTGAACCCCAAACACCAAGAACTGAACCCCAAACACCAAAAACTGAACCCCAAACACCAAGAACTGAACCCCAAACACCAAAAACTGAACCCCAAACACCAAAAACTCAGTCCCAACCACCAAGAACTGAACCCCAAACACCAAGAACTGAACCCCAAACACCAAGAACTGAACCCAAAACACCAAAAACTGAATCCCAAACACCAAGAACTGAACCCCAAACACCAAGAACTGAACCCCAAACACCAAAAACTGAACCCCAAACACCAAGAACTGAATCCCAAACACCAAGAACTGAACCCCAAACACCAAGAACTGAACCCCAAACACCAAGAACTGAGTCCCAAACACCAAGAACTGAACCCCAAACACCAAGAACTGAACCCCAAACACCAGGAACTGAGTCCCAAACACCAAGAACTGAACCCCAAACACCAAGAACTGAACCCCAAACACCAAGAACTGAACCCCAAACACCAAGAACTGAACCCCAAGCACCAACAAATTAGCTTCCTAAAGACCTTTCCCACCTACAAGAATCAGAGCTGCATACAGTATATGGCGTTAGGGTGACGTAGAATAAACAAAAATAGCGGGAAAAACTTCTAGGCATATATTTTAATTTGCCACAAGTAAAGAGTATGCCTTTCACTATACCCTGTTTCTTTTCAACTGACGGTAAATTGCAAGGTTCCCATCAAGATTTCTCCTATATTTTGCCGATTTTGTAGTGAAATATGGTGCTAATTATATACACTTGGTCGTAGTATGATACAGAGACATAATAGTTTCATATTTTCCCATTAAGTATCGATAAATCAGCTGCAGAGGGATTCAATTTACCGTCAGATGAAATTAAACAGAGTATAGTTTGTTGTTGTTGTTGTTGTTGTTGTTCCCCAGGCTGTCTGGCCGAACAGCCCCAAGGTCCCGAGCAAGGCCAAGGCCATAACCGAGCACCCCCACAGAACCCTCCCTGCTTACCACTAAAGCCCAGGTGACCGAAGCCACTCCATGGCAGGGAGCTGAGGAGGGTGCGGAAACGCCCGTGAAACCAAAGCCCCACCCAAGGCCCTGTGCCCCTCAACAATTATGAAGGGAAAGTTGAGGGGCAAAGGAAAAGTGTGACGCTTTGGCTCCCAATCTGCCAACCTCTAGGTTGGCAGTAGGGAGGTCAATCCACGGAAGAGACGCTGTCACTTGAGATCTAGAAAATGTATAAGTAAAAGGAACAGTCAGAGTAAGCTATGGGTATGGCAGAGAACGCTCAACTCTCACTGTGATAGACCAGCCCATCACCAAAGTATAGTTTGTATCCCTTTATAACAGCTTAGGTGATGCAAGTGATGATTATTGAATAGCAGCATACAAACGAGCACAGGTAGATGTGCTGGGACCACTGGCAAAGGTAGAACTGTACAGGTCAATTAACCTGGCTTTGTATATATAATGTTTGGAAACAAAAGCCATGGTTCTTCTTGGCATCCCTGGGATTCCGTAGATGTTATTTATCAGTTCCAAGCTAATCTTTATGCACCGTAGCACCTCCATTTGACAGCAATATCGGGTTCAGAATTTCAGGATTCATCACGATGTCCACCTGTGGAAATTCAGCACGTAGTTCTTGTAGGTGGGAAAGGGGCATAACCTTGTCCATATATTCACTGCTATACATAAACTAGTAGGAATTCTTGGAACCCTGTGCATACATACATAATTATAACTATGTATACGCCAAGCTAGGATAATGTTTATGCCGCAAGAGGCCTAATGAGAATTGCGCTGAAGCAAGAGGATCATTACAAGATAGCAGACCTCTGACGTCACAAATTATATTTTAGTGAAAATGAAAATACAGTACAGCACAGATATTTATTAAGAAACCATTAAGTGAACCATCCCCCCGATGGTTCACTTTGTGAGCGATTTTTGCCATTTATTCATTATTTTTCTAGTTTCCTCCCTAGACCTCCATAATTTTTGCATGTATTCATTATTTTTCTAGTTTCCTCCCTAGACCTCCATCAAATTTAAAAAAAACATCCATTAGATCCCCTTTCTAGATTAATTTGTACATTTTTCGGTAGAAAAATGTCCCGACCAAAGGCCGGATCTTCCAACATTACAGGCTCACTATCGTTCGCCAGGGAAAAAATCGACACCTAAATAGTACGAAAGGTCTAAATATTGACGAAGAAATGGGGCGAAAGGTCTAAAATCGACTAACTAATGGGGCAAACATCTTGACATCTGAAAACTAATGGGGCTAAACATGAGGGAGAAAGTGGTCCAGAAAACTGGCCCATGTCCCCTTAATAAATCACATTAGGTCGTTTCATGAAATAATCTAATTTATTGATTTCACTCCCAACACCAAATACCTTCTAATGAAATGAATGAAAGCTTGTGATCCTCCTGGGATTCGAACCTAAGTTCCAGATCTTAAACACTCTAACCATTAACCATCAAGACTGTTCAAAGTTAAGTACATGATTACAATTTTATATCCATTTATCGAATACTGGATACCAATCTAATCATGTACTCAGACCCAACTGCACACTGAATAGCCTAATGTAATGGGGCACAGATCTCTAAGGACCGACCTCGCTATGAAATGACCTGAACCTTTAGAAATAATCTAATATATTTAATTCACTCCCAACACCAAACATCTAATGAAATTAATGAAAGCACATAAACCACGAATATGAAATTTGTCCCAAAACAAACATACATTGATCCCCAGAACAATATTGGTAATATGTCCGATCTTCCAGGTGACCTCAATAGTTCACTGGAATTAAGCCGGTGTCACACGAGTGATTTTTCCGTCACTTTTTATGGGTAAATATAGTCTGGCAGCTTCAAAGTATAAGTTCCATAAGAATTTAACTAGTTAACATAATCTTCCTTCGATTTAGTTTCCAATTCCAATACGAAAGAGCCTCAAAATATTACGAGAAAACAATTGCTTATCGAAAATTGCCGGCAAAATCACTCGCGTAATTAAAGTTGATTCTCCAGACCTACTGAAACTTAAACTGACACAAAGGGTTCATGGTACTACCACAACTGGCATCTCTGAAGTAATGAGAGCCATCAGAGTCAATCATGAGGCAGTTCTCTGTGTCCCCTCCATCAGGCTCCAAGGAATCTGACCCAGTGTATCCCCAGAACGGAGCACCTGAAACGGTTAATTAAAATGTAAAACTTGCAAACAAAGCAAACTAAAACTGGGACAAAGACAATATAAAGTCAAAACAACTTATCATAAGGGGAAATTTGTATTTATTGGTGCATTTATTTATTGGTGCATTTATTTATTATTGTATTTAGCTTCCTCCCAAGATCCCCATCAAGCTTAAACAATACCCCCAAGACCTCCATCAAGTTTTAAAAATACCCTCAAAAGAAGGTCGAAGGGTAGGGTACAGTCGTTGACATATGTTGTTAGCCACCCTATGACTTTCATTATGCAATTTAAACTTTTATAATCAATTTACGAATACACTGTTTGTGTATACATTTACAAAATTATAATTGCCTTAATGTTTAATTATTAATATATAAAGTGGTCGCTTCAATATGTAATACTTGCATAATGAACATCACTGAGTGGTTAAGAACATATGTCCACGAATGTACATGTGGTATGAATATGGAAGGTATGGGTCATAATTATAGTTTTGGCGCTACAAATTTGTTTTTGCAAGTCATTATATATAACAACACCCTGATCTGTATAAAGTATATACAGATGTGGCATTCTGGGGGTTAAGGGGAGGTATTTAGTTTGTTCCCTACTTTTTCATCAAGCTTAAAATTACACCCCCTAGACCCCCTTTCAAGATAAATTTGTACATTTTTCGGTAGAAAAATTTCCCGGCCAGAGGCCGGTTGCTTTTAAATTACAGGCTCGCTGTCGCTCGCCAGGAAAAAATCGACACCTTAACGGCACGAAAGGTCTTAAAATTGACAGTAATGGGTCAAAATGTCTTAAAATATCCAAACTACTAGGGCGAAGGTCTTAAAATCTCAAAAGCAATGGGGCTAAACATGAGGGAGAAAGGGGTCCAGAAAAAAATCCTTCAAGTGGAAATCTTCCCTTAACCCTATCTGTACTGGTGATGTCTTTGTTATTTGACTTATACTACAATTAGACGATTATATGAAACTTAGAACACATAATTATATGCTAGCTAGAAGGATGAATTGAGATAGTTTGTAGTCTATTAATGAATGGAGATAGTTTGTAGTCTATTAATGAATTGAGATAGTTTGTAGTCTATTAATTAATTGAGATAGTTTGTAGTCTATTAATTAATTGAGATAGTTTGTAGTCTATTAATTAATTGAGATAGTTTGTAGTCTATTAATGAATTGAGATAGTTTGTAGTCTATTAATGAATTGAGATAGTTTGTAGTCTATTAATTAATTGAGATAGTTTGTAGTCTATTAATGAATTGAGATAGTTTGTAGTCTATTAATGAATTGAGATAGTTTGTAGTCTATTAATGAATTGAGATAGTTTGTAGTCTATTAATGAATTGAGATAGTTTGTAGTCTATTAATGAATTGAGATAGTTTGTAGTCTATTAATGAGTAGACATCCTTCCTAAGATGAAAAGAATTATCTAATAGTTTCCACAATATAATGAAAATAACGTCACCTGTACTGAAAAAACGTGTTGTATTTCTTCAGACGGTGCTGAATGGGTTAATGGCGGATGAATCCGCTACATCACAATTCCGCTACAGCCCTGTATAGGCAATCTCGTGGTGCAAGAGCCACCACAGTAGGTACTAGAAATCCGGCAGGTTAACCCTCTCACGTTCTTGACGCAATTTTGAGCCTATTAGGGATACTTTAAAGCCTTTGTTACCATCAGGGGTATTTAGAAACCTTTAGTTATTTACTTTAACCTCTGCAGTTGTCTTTTGAGTTAGCTGTGGGCAGAAAACTAATTTTGGAGAGGTAATTATAAGAGTGAGAGAACTCTATTTCTTATTGCTAATCTGGCAACCTCTGCATCATATGGTCGTGAGAGGGTTAATTTGTGTTCATTTTGGCTCTGCAAACAACTTTGGTCCTAGTGTTCAATCTCTTGAAGGCAGCTGTTTAGGAGGAGTAGTGCGTCAACGGTTCCGGAGATGGCAAAACTAATTCAAGCATCGTGTGTCCAGAAATGTTCAATCAAACGTGCCCTGCAGCAGATAGGGTTAACAGTGTGAATGATCAAAGTGTCCTTACCTGAAGGTACCGAACTCCCGTCAATCCAGGTCCAAACTCCCTCAGCGCCTGCGTCAGATCCACCCAGCCAAAAGGAATGATCGGAGATTCCTAAAAATACAAATATTATCATGTATTTTCTTTTTCTCACGCTCCCTTACAGATGACCACTTGCGAAGTTTAGGCTATAGGGAAGTTGGAGCCGTAAACATCGATATAAAACAGAAGTGCCATATTGTTGTAGGTTTCTGATAGGTAGAAATTATGATTAATTTAATTTAATGGGTTTCTATATGCAATATTACAGTACTTTAATTGTTACTTCTGCTAAATATGGAATTCTACAGCTCCAACTTCCTTATAGTCTAAAACTTGCAATTGATCTTGTTTTTTGTTTTTTTTTGTTTTTTGTGTGTGGATGAGAGACAAAAGGCAAAACTGCCTGTGACGTTGCCTCCCCCAGAGTTGAAAGAGTGACAGGGCCAAAATCAAGGAACGTTCGAGCCAAAATGCCTGGACACACGGAATTTGAAGCAATTTAAGTCATAGTATGAGGGAAAGATGGATTCAAGAATTTCAGGGAGATAGTTCCAGAGCTCAGCTGTTGAATAGAAGAAAAATGTTGAGCATCGCTTCACTCTTGGGTTGGAGAGTTGCACAGAGTAGGAGTGGGATTGTGTTGCAAGACGGTTACTACGTAACCTACGTAGAGGAGGTGGTATACACTGAGAGAGCTCTGAGGAACACTGATTATTGTAGTAGCGATAGAAAGCTGTAAAACATACTATTTGGATGCTGTTAGAGATAATAGATATTGTATTCGGATATATTGTATATTATCCAATTAAGGGGGGATGGCTGTATTTATTTGCTTATTTATTTTATTTTATTTAAAATGGCCCGGCCGGAGGCCGATTCCTTCTACAATTACAGGCTCGCTATCTTTCGCCAGGAAATAATCAACACCTAAATGGCACGAAAAGTCTTAATTTTGAAAAGGAAATGAGGCGAAAGGTCGTAAAATTGCGAAACTAATGGGACGAACATCTTAACCCTTGTCTATCGGGGCCCGACTTAAGTCCGTATCTAAAAACCTGGACTATGTGGCGGGGCCCGACTTAAGTCCGTGTGCAATTTTGGCGCAATATTGGCTCTCGGAGAGAGCCGAGCGGTGGGAGGAGCGTAGGTTGCCTCATGACCGCTCGCCACGACCGTCGTGGGCCCACTGACATGTACTCCACACTACTCCACCCTCTCTCACTCGCTACACATGTAATTATGTAACGAAATGACCGTATTTTAGCGATTTTGCCCTTCGGTTGCACGATCGCTGCAAGACAACCAGTGATCGTAGAAGGATGGTTCGGGTGTCATTGGAAAGCTCAATTTACGCACTTTCAGGGATACATACTTGTATTACGCTCTGGCTCTTGTTTATGCATGAAAAAGAGCACGGAAACAACGCCATTTATGGTAAAAATATCCCGCTGGGCGGCACGGTCAAATATACCGCCTAGGCTGCTCGTTGAGTGTTAGAATCTCAAAACCTAATATTAAGTAGTGGCCCCTTCATCATTGACGATATGCCTTAAACAGTAATGGCTCTCTTTGAACCCCAGAGTCAGCTGTTCAAAACACCCGCCCCGGAGCGAGAGACCAAACATCGTAAGTGTACGCTCATAATTACTTACGGACTCCTCCTTATGATGCGGATGCCATTACGAAAAAACAAAAATAAAAATAATAAAAGAAAAATATTAGAACTCTTAATCTGCTATGCTTCCCATCGTGTGGATGTTGCTAGCGTGGGTTTGCCCCGAGACGCTGACGCGACATTCTTCCTTAACTGACATATCAAGATAACCTAGAAACATCAGAACGAATGGGAAGGGGATGGTAGGGAGGGCCGGAATCGTCAATGATTTCGGGGCCACTACTAAATATTAGGTTTTCCTTCTTCCCTTCGAGACTCAAACCTATAGTAATGTGAGCCGTTGATTTAGATAACTGTCCCTAATAGAAAGGAAAATATTACTTGTTATTATTAGTAGTGGTAGTAGTAGTAGTAGTAGTAGTAGTAGTATTATTATTATTATTATTATTATTATTATTATTATTATTATTATTCATTCCTTGTTCTTCCCTTTCTTGCATAAACATTAGGCTATTCATAGTGCAGTTGGGTCTGAGTACCGGTACATGATTAGATTGATATCCAGTATTCGATAAATGGATATTAATCGTGGTCATGTACTTAACCTTTAACTGTCTTGGTGGTGTAATGGTTGGAGCATGTAAGTTCTGTATGTGGTGTCCTAGGTTCCAATCCCCAAAGGATAATGTGCTTTCATTAATTTCATTTACGTACATTCATACATACAAGTTTAAAGACAGCTTTGTCTACAGAGAATGTGGTTACAGTCTCACTTCCTAAATGGCGTCTTTCCAGGCGACCCTGTCAAGGGCTGCCTTTGCTGCCAAGTTCTATATTTTGAGATCGGACCGGAGTACCTGATTCCACATCTTTCTAGGTCCACCCCTACTCGCAGCTCCCCCCACGTTCACAGTCCGGCATTTCTTCACTCAGTTCTGATCATCCATTCTCTCCATGTGTCCAAACTAACCAAATCGACTCGTGGGTATCACTTCACTAATAGTCCTAACGTCCAGACGCCTTCTTAATTCCTCACTCGATACCCGTCCCTGAGGTTAACCCCACATATCCATCTGCCATTCTCTTCTCATTCCATTCCATTCTATTGATATCCTCCACTTTAACCAGCCACGTCTCAGAGGCATAGGTTATCGCACTCATAACAAACGAGGGTACCGGTATACACTTTCCCTTTAAGGTGGGGTGGGAGCCCTCTCATGGTCAGGAGTGGGAACAGCTCTCTAAACTTCCCCCAACCACTTCTGACTCTAGCAATGGAGCCAGCTTCAGCACCAACTTCGGTGGAAGCCATATCGCCCAAGTAGCAAAATTTATTCACACACTCCAGCGCTACACTGCCGAAATCAACACTAAACGGCGGGTCAATCAATACAAGTTTTCCCTTGCACACTGCACATTTTGGGGTAGTTAGTGTTAAGAACATTAATAAGTAATAGGTTGACACATACCTTCCTTGTGTAGATACAGATAAATGGCCCTCAGTAGTTCTATATCTGTAATAGCGGCCAGCTCTCCTTGCAGGCCGTGACAGGCCTGCATGGCCTCGTCCCAAGTTTGGTAAACCCAGGTCATGAACGCCAGACATTCTCCGCCCACATCCACGAAATAGGGAGGGCAATCCACAACAGCCACCGACGTAGAAACTGTTGACAATTGATCACTTTAATTTTATTCTTTCATTTGTTTTGCTCTTCTGTCATACAGTAAATTGGCAGCTAATCGTATTTATCTACGTTTTACCTAGGTATACTTGAATTGCACTACAAAAAACGAGTATGTATATATTTATACCCCCATAGCTGGGGGTGGCCAACTTGCGACAGAACTCGAACAGAAGCAATAAATTATAATAAAAATTAATATTCACACATATCTAGGTCATCCAGGAGAAGACCGAGAGACCAAGGCCCATTTGGGGTCCCCAGCATAAGACTTCACAGACCTCTCGGAGAGGTTCTGCTCTCAGCAGGCAGACACGCAGCGGAACCACACCACATTGCCCGTCCACATCACTTCCAGGTATGGCCCTCCATATATACACCGGGCCGGGCGCCTGACGGACTATTATCTAGTCCACCTGGCGCCTGCCCCCACTCCCTACAACTGCATTATAACTCATCTATTCACAATCATTCTCCATTCATTCCTATTCATCACCGATTCTCTTGCCTGTTCTTCAGTCATCTCTCTATCTTCCAATGCTTTTATCACACTATCTCTCTATCTCCTCCGAGGTCTTCCTCTCAATCTATTTCCCCTTGTTTCTGACTCATATATTCTCTTTGTAAGCCATTCATCTCCCATTCGTTCAACATGTCCATACCAGCACAGCACCCTTCTGTCCACTCTGGCTGACAAATGTTCCTGCTGCCCCACTCTCCTATGTACCTCTTCATTTGTGTGTCCAGGCATTTTGGATTGAACATTCCTTGATTTTGGCCCTGTCACTCTTTCAACTGGGGGAGGCACTCATTACAAGCGGTTCTGCCTTTTGTCTCCCTCATCCACATAGGAAAAACAAATGCTCAATCTGTCTCTACGAGTCACTCCACACATACTCCTCAAGCAGCTCATCTCCATCACATCCAACCTTCTTTTCTCTTGTATATTCAGAGCCCATGTCTCAGCAGAACCATACACCACTGTTGGTACAACTATCCCTTGGTACATTGCACTTTTAGCTCAAGATTTCACACCTTCCACATATTTCCCATCACTCCGAAAATTTTCCTTCCCTCACATACTCTCTGCCTTACTTTCATTCCAACTCCACTTGTTTCAGCATTTCCCAATCCAGCCGTACATTTAGAGTCACTCTACGAGCATCTCTATTAAACACCATCACTTTACTTTTATTGACATTCACCCTCAGCTTCCTCCTCTCACATACCACACCAAACTCTTTTACTACTCGCTGCAGTTTCTCCTCAGAATTCACCACTAGTGCTGTGTCATCAGCAAACAGCAACTGATTCATCTCCCAATCACCACCATTCTTTTCTACTAACCCAATCCTCTACCCATAGTTCTCATTTTCACCTCTCTCATCACACCATCCGTATATACATTAAACAACCACGGTGACATTACACAACTCTGTCGCAGACCTACATTTGCCTCAAACCATTCACTTAACTCATTTCCTACTCTAACACACACTCTGCTCTCTTCATAAAACTATTGACTGCTCTTAACAAATTTCCTTCAATTTGGTAAATACTAAGCACCTTCCACATTGCTTTTTTATCCACACGATCATACACATTTTCCAAATCCATACAAGCCCAAAATACCTCCTTGCTTTTCTCTAAATACTTCTCGCATAACTGTCTTACTTCAAAAATCTGATCCACACACACTCTTCCCTCCTAAAACAGCACTGCTCTTCTCCTATAGCACCTTCTGTACCCTTTATTATCCTCTCTATCAACACCCTGCCATACAGCTTTCCAACAGTTGATAATAAACAAATATATCTATAACTTGAACACTTCTGCCGGTCTCCCTTCCCCTGGTACAAAGGCACTATGAATAAAACAGTTTACAATTATTAGATACATTCTTCAACTGCAACTATACTTATTTGAAATCCTTAATAGCTAACAGATACAATAATATTATGTCTAAAATGTTGTGTATATACTGTAATTGCAACGTATTTAACGTTTTTGCGATATGACCTTTCCAGGCCTCGAACCCGTGTCAATAGTTTAGCAGTTCAGCACCAAGCCAACTAGACCACCGAGGAGCTAAAAGTGATAGCGTCATTAACCCTTTCTGTACCGATGCCGTCCTTTTAACTTTATTGTGGCTAATATTAAACGATTTTATTCAGCTTATAAAGGGCCTCCAGCAATTACCAGGCTTCTAACTATCTCACTTAACCCTTTTTACTACCACAGATCCTTCTTAAGCTGCATAAAATCGTCTAATTAATGCTAGAATAAAAGTAAAAGACATCGCCGGTACAGAAGGGTTTATTATTTTGAGTCCTAGATCCCATCCACTAACACCCATTCCGAAACTTAGGCTGGTGTACAGTCGGTCAAATAAGTGATGTGTCGGCACCAAGTATAATTTGATCCATAACTGGTATCCGCAATATCTAACCTTGATATCTTCATTTCCAGTGAGATCTACAAACATGTTCCTACACTTACCCACCCTATTCAACATCTGACAGACATTAATATAGCACACAGCGAGCAAAAGTTAATGACAACGGAGACACGACTTATTTGGCCAACTGTACGGTGGCGCTAATAAGGCATGTCCCAGCTGTCATTACGTTTGGCTCCCTCTGGGCTGTATTAATGTCTGTCAGATGTTGAATAGGGTGGGTAAGTGTTGGAACATGTTTGTATATCTCACTCAAAAAGAAGAAATCATGTGTAAATATTGCTGATACCAATTATTGATCAAAACATAATTGGTGCCGAGACATCACTTATTAGCGCGACTGTACATACACCCCATTCGCAATCACTATACCCTGTTCCAAATCGGTAGTCCATACATCGTGACCCCTAGCTTCTGTAACTCAAAACGGGCTAGAGCAAATGGGCTGTAACTTCCCACACTGATTCCTTGTTTGACCCTTCCCAAATAGTAGAAATATTAGCTGAATTACTCTAGTCGTTTGTGAGTTATAGAGGTTAATGTTCAAGAGTTTTGGCCTACTTATTCGGAACAGGGTATAGCACAGCATCACAATGATAGCCTAATACAATAATTGATACTAGATATTTAATGTAAACAAACTTTTGTTTTGTCTATGTGTATGAAGGACACAACAGGAAAAGTTACCTGCAACAAGTGTCTCCCCTAAAGTTGAGAGGGTGATAGACGATCTTTTAAACTTCCTAGTATGTGTGTGTGTGTGTGTGTGTGTGTGTGTGTGTGAAAGAAATGCGGTGTGCTTGTTTAGTGTAGTGAAATGAATGGAAGGAGGAGGTGTTTGTGAGAGCTTGCTGGACTACTCTCTCTGTACTTACTGTTAGAGTTTGACAACTGACGTTGCTCACAGAGAGGGCGATATTTTACCGAACATATATCATCATCCATGTAGTAAAAAAAGCCCATATGGATCGTCTGGCAATGTTGTTCTCCGTCTGTGTTATCCGGCTGATGGGAGCCACTCTGAGCCTCCCAGAACGGTGTACCCATCACTATCGGCTCACCAGATGAATCTATCCAGTCTCCCTCTGTGGCCTGGTCACTGCCGTCCAACCAATAGCTAGAACCACTAACACCTGTAATGACACAGACACTTACAATAGTTAGAACCACCCACACCCGTCCAGACACAGAAACAGTAGTTAGAAACACCCAGACCTGTATAAAGGGTCATAAAGACACTGTAAAATACATAGATACATAGATACATGTATTTAAAGACTGAGTGCTCCACACGAAGTGCAGTTCCAGTCTCAGGTTGTTGGCGATATTCCAGGCAGCCCTGTTCAGAGCTGCCTCACTTGTGTTTTGTTTTTGTTTTGTTTTTTAATTCAAGATCAGGCTGTATGGTCTGACCCCAGTTGTTTTCTTGGTCTGCCCTTTGGTGCAGCTCGCTTCACGTTTATTGATCTTTTCACCCAACTTACTTCATCCATTCTCTCCACATGGCCAAACCATCAAAGTCTTTTAGTACGCATTTCATCACTGATACTCTTGGTACCTAACTGTCTCCTCAGCTCTTCACTAGATATCCTATCCTGCAGTATAGCCCCACACATCCATCTATCCATTCTCGTCTCGTTACGTTCCAGTCTGTTGATATCATCCACTTTGGCAGGCCACATTTCTGAAGCATATGTCATTGCGCTTCTAACACATGAAGCACACACTTTTCCCTTCAAAGGGAAAGGGAGTCTTCTCATGGTAAGTAGAAGCAACAGTTCGCTGAACATTCCCCAGCAGCATCTAATTCTGGCGTAGTGGCAGCCTGGGCCCCACCGCTGTCAGAGATGGCACCTCCCAAGTAGCAAATCTTGTTCGCCATCTCCAGTGCCTCATTGCCAAAGTTAACACTCTTGAACCGGTCATTAAGCACAAGTTCACCTTTGCATACTATGCATACTAATTTCTCAACTTAGGACTTCTTCCTCAGTAAAGGCCCCCTTTATTCTAGTGCAGTGCTTCTTCCCGTGATGTACCCAGTAGCGGTAGAAGCTGCACTGAATTGAGTTCACGCCCACCCTTTTCTGCATTCTGCAAGTGGGTATACGCCACAATTGTTTTACCTTTACAAGGCCTAACCTACTGTGTAAAACCTTGGTTTTATTTATATTTACTCTTAATCCTTTACCGGTACTTGTCATGCCTTCTCTCCATCTTCTGAACTTTGTCTCAGCATCCCACACACTATCTGTGATAAGTACTAGGTCCTCTGCATATAGCAGTGCCCAGTGGAGCCTAACTCTGAAATCACCAGATAGTGCCTCCAGAACCATAACAAAGAGGAGAGGGCTTGACACAGAGCCCTGGTGGACTCCGACGCAAACTGTAAACTCCTCACTCAGTACACCTTTCACCCTCAATGCCGTTCGTGAGTCCTCGTACATTTTCATTATCACACGCACCAGCCACTCCTCTACGCCAACTTTTCTCATTGTCAACTGCACAACATATTGTATTAAATATACTTCTGGCATTGACCCTCCGAACAACACCAACAACTTACACCTAGCCACACTACGGCTGATTGCTTTTAAATATAATAATGTGGCCTACTACATCTGATAAACACTAGCCATTTAAATGCACTCAATTGAAATCAACATCATCACCATTATATATTTTGGTCCCTTGCTTGGCTCATAATCAAGAAGATTTGAGGTCGATTCCCAGCCATTCGAAGATTACAAGACAGACTACAACACTAGAACACATGATGCCTGAGAACATATTACGGCGAGCCTACAATTTTGGAGGAATCGGCCGTCGGCCGGGACATATTTCTACCGAAAAATGTACAAATTTATTTAGAAGGGGGATCTTTGGATGTTTTTTTAAAGCTAGATGGAAGGCTAACAAGGAAACTATAAAAATACAAATAATAATAAATATATAGATAGAAAAAAATACACTGATGAATTTCTAAGAGAAAAAGAAAATATGAGAATATGGAGTCGTACCATTATCATTGATGTAATGGATGATGTCATAGAGCTGTGTGGCAGTTCGAACGGTGGCCAGTTCAGCGTCTAGAGCGTGACACATCTGCCGAGCCTCCACCTGGTCCAACTCCGCGAAGGTCTCGAATTTGAGGCACTGGTCCCCTACGGCAACGAAGTTACTGCCGCACCCTTCTGAAGAACTACCATCACCCACCAGGTCATTCACTCTCCCTTCAAGTTGTGTCGTTGGCCATGTAAGTCTTCCTTCTGCTAGTGAAGAAAACATTGATAGACATGTTTTTGAAACGTTTGCCAGTGCAGGATCTTTAAAGGTCAATTCGGACTAAATTTGTTATATTAACCATATAAAGCAATATTACTGCATCATATGCATATATTTTACTTGTATAATGAACATGTGAATGTTGAAGAACCGGAAAATAGGTGTAAAGAGCAGATATCCAGTGAAGAAACGTATAATTGTGACGGGAGAGGTGACGAACGCATGTGAGGGAGCGCGACATAGATGTGCTCTCTCAGACGTCTCACGAGACACTGGCTGCTGGCAAGTCTAGCTGTCTCTCGTGCATATATGAGGGTGGAGGGAGGTAGGGGAAGTGTAAAAATTGTGATAAACTGTGCATGTTCTAGTTCTTAAATATTGTTGATGTCGACAGTCGTAGCTTGGACGCTAGTTCAGAAGCGTTCACAAAAGGTCTCAAAATGACACCTTGGTAGGGAGAATTCCATTGTTTGACCCATGGTACACTTGTTACAGGCAGCTTTACCTTTTGTCTCCTTCACGCACATAGCAAACAATATATATATATATATATATATTTTTTTTTTTTTTTTTTTTTTTTTTTTTTTTTTTACAGGCGACTTACCTGTTGTAAAGAAGAAGGAGAGTGCCAGGAACAAAATATGCTTCATTGTAGTAGAATCGGTTTCTGAATGATGCAGCTACTAAAATCTATGCAGACCTGTACTTGGTTCTCTCTATATATACTAGATCGAGTGTGTGCTATTAAATATATAAGACCACTTCTCTATATATAGTAGATAGAGTGTGCGCCATAAAATATAGAATTAGGTTATCAACAGCACTTATATATATATACATACTTGATAGTGTGTGCCATTAATGATATAGATAGGTTATCAAAAACACTTGTTCAACTCTCATAGTATCACCTTGTAACCGGAATTTAGATTAATGAGGTTATGAACATGAACTAAACATGCCAGAACTTATTGGAAAAAACTAATACTATACCCTGTTCCAAATAGGTAGGCCAGAAATCGTGAACCCTAACCTTTGTAACTTATAGAGGGCTAGAGCAAATAGGCTGTAAATTTCCACACCTATTCCCTGGCTGACCCTTCCCGATTGGTAGAAATATTAGCTCAATTAGTCGTTTGTGAATTATAGAGGTTAGTGGTAAACAGTTTTGGCCTACTTCTTTGGAACAGGGTATAGATAGTTGAGTATCCCATCTCAACCTGCAAGAAGCTATGGAAAACGTATTACTCGATTTTTTATATATATATATATATATATAAATATTAAGTAATACCCCGTTCTTAACATCAACTACAAACCCCAATTCACTTGAATAAACTAGTGAAAGTATATGGTCCTCCCGCGATTCGAACTCGGGACACCAAACCCAGAACATAAGCACCTAAACCATTACACCACCAACACAGTTAAAGGTTGAATACACGATCACGACTAATATCTATTTTCGAATTTTGGATATCAATCTAATCATGTTCTAGACCCAACTGCATTATGGAAAGCATAATGTTTTAGTGAGAAGGAAGAACATTGAATGGGGCCAAGATCACTAAGGACCCGCCTCACTAGACATTAGTTCCTGAACCTATAAAATTAAGTAACACCATATATATATATATATATATATATATATATATATATATATATATATATACTGTATATATATATATATATATATATATATATATATATATATATATATATAAAAGAAAAAAATATATATATTATAAAATATTTGTTTTTCCTTTTTTTGTACTTGCTGGATATTTTACTCCTTTAGCAGCTCATTTGTTTGGTACTACTTTCCTCCTGCATTATATTGTTACCAA
Source organism: Paralithodes platypus (assembly GCA_032716605.1). Lineage (NCBI taxonomy): Eukaryota > Metazoa > Arthropoda > Malacostraca > Decapoda > Lithodidae > Paralithodes > Paralithodes platypus. The sequence continues at coordinate 60,187,973 of CM064512.1, read as the reverse complement.
GTTTAGCAGCTCATTTGTTTGTTACTACTTTCCTTCTGCATTATATTGTTACCAAGTTTTAGTAATTAACAACATATTTGGCTATAAAAACCTTGTAATAACTCAGTAATTAACAACATATTTGGTTATAAAAACCTTGTAATAACTCCGTAATTAGTGATTAGTGATTAGTTTTAGGAAGGTTTATTTGATTTTGTAGTTTTTTATTCAACTTAGGAAGAACGTCTACCAATTAAAAGGCTACCGACTATCTCCATTCATTGATTTAGTTACCATATATCTATCCTAAGCTTTATATAATCGTCTGCATGTAGCTGAAATCAAATATAAAAGACTGCACCGGTACTGAAGGGGTTAAGGGGAGGCTGGCCGTTTGTTTGGTTTATTAATTCATTTATTCATATATTTTTTTAGTTTCCTCCCTAGACCTCCATCAAGCTTAGAAAAACGCCCCCTAGACCCCCCTTCAAGATGAATTTGTACATTTTTCGGTAGAAAAATGTCGCGGCCGAGGGCCGCTTCCTCTTAAAATTTGCAGGCTCGCTTTCGCTCGCCAGGAAAAAATCGACACCTAAATGGCACGAAAGGTCTTAAAATTGACAACGAAATGGGGCGAAAGGTGTTAACATCGCCAAACTAATGGGCCTAACGTCTTATAATATCAAAACTAGTGGGGCTAAACATTAGGGAGAACGGGGTCCACAAAAACGGTCTGCCTCCCCTTAAGTGAACTGTAAATATATTATAGAAGTCAATAATAAGACTTCCTTATCAAGATTTGGGGAGTTTTATGCGAATCAGTTTACAGAAATGAGATAGCCTACTCTCTCTCTCTCTCTCTCTCTCTCTCTCTCTCTCTCTCTCTCTCTCTCTCTCTCTCTCTCTCTCTCTCTCTCTCTCTCTCTCTCTCTCTCTCTCTCTCTTTCTAACGAGTCCGAGAAATGTTGTTATCTAAACTTGTTACGCATCACCGTGAGAACTATCCATATTGCTTTAAGGGGGGATGGTTCACTTTTTGGGCGATTTTTGCATGTATGCATTAGTGTTCTAGTTTCCTCCCTAGACCTCCATCAAATTTAAACAAAAAACATCCATTAGATCCCCCTTCTAGATTAATTTGTAAATTTTTCGGTAGAAAAATTTCCCGGCCGAAGGCCGGTTCTTCCAACATTACAGGCTCACTATCGTTCGCCAGGGAAAAAATCGACACCTAAATAGCACGAAAGGTCTAAATATTAACGAAGAAATGGGACAAAAGGTCTTAAAATCGCCAAACTAATGAGCCGAACGTCTTAAAACCTAAAAACTAATGGGGCTAAACACGAGGGAGAAAGTGGTCCAGAAAACCGGCCCATCTCCCCTTAATAAACCAGGTTACCTACATATTAGGTGATATAGGTAGCGCCAGCCAACTTGACAATAATCTTGACCCCTTAACTTCTTATAACTCGAAATTAATGAAAGCAATCAGGCTGACGTTTCTATCATTTGGGAAGAGTCCACCAGGAAATAGGTGCGGATATTTACAGCCAGTTTGCTCTAGGCCCTTTTGAGTTACTGAGAGGTCATGAATCAAGATAACTGTCAAGTTCGTTGGCGCTACCTATAGTAACTGTTTATTATACTTAATTAGTGCAGTTTTGAGATATTATTTGTATGTTTTATGATATTATTTGTATGTTTTATGATATTATTTGTATGTTTTATGATATTATTTGTATGTTTTATGATATTATTTGTATGTTTTAGGATATTATTTGTATGTTTTATGATATTATTTGTATGTTTTATGATATTATTTGTATGTTTTAGGATATTATTTGTATGTTTTAGGATATTATTTGTATGTTTTAGGATATTATTTGTATGTTTTAGGATATTATTTGTATGTTTTAGGATATTATTTGTATGTTTTATGATTATTTGTATGTTTTAGGATATTATTTGTATGTTTTATGATATTATTTGTATGTTTTAGGATATTATTTGTATGTTTTATGATATTGTTTGTATGTTTTATGATATTGTTTGTATGTTTTATGATATTATTTGTATGTTTTATGATATTATTTTATGTTAATTGATATAACTAACAAAGCATACAAACTTAAACTATTATTTTGATTGTTAAAGTCTGTCTTGCTAGTTCTCCATTTAATATAAGTAAGTATATAAGTTTATTTAATATAAGTAAGTATATAAGTTTATTTAATATAAGTAAGTATATAAGTTTATTTAATATAAGTAAGTATATAAGTTTATTTAATATAAGTAAGTATATAAGTTTATTTAATATAAGTAAGTATATAAGTTTATTTAATATAAGTAAGTATATAAGTTTATTTTGCCACAGTAAATTACAACAATATATTACATTAATTAGTTTATCGGTGACAGAGGCCATTAAGGGGGGATGGGCCGTTTTTATGGTCCCCTTTCTTCCTCATGTTTAGCCCCATTAGTTTTCAGATTATAAGACGTTCGGCTCATTAGTTTGGCGATTTTTAAAACCTTTCACCTCGTTTCTTTGTCAATATTAGGACTTTTCGTGTCATATAGGTGTCGATTTTTTCTGGTGAGCGATAGCGAACCTGTGATTTAAGAGAAACCGGCCTTCGGCCGGGAAATTGTTCTATCGAAAAATTTACACATTTATCTTTAAGGAGAGTCTTGGGCGGGAGTTTTAATATGTTACCTCCACCAACCGACTTTACTCCTAAACTCAATTAATGAAATCAACAAATACCAGTGTTTATGCTTGATGGAGGTCTAGGGAGGACACTAATAAAACAATAAAAATATTCATAAATGAGGAAATAAATACCCCCATCCCCCCTTAAATAATAAATTCACCCATCCCCCCTTAAATAATAAATACACCCCCTTAAATAATAAATATCCCCATCCCCCCTTAAATAATAAATTCACCCATCCCCCCTTAAATAATAAATACACCCCCCATTAAATAATAAATACACCCATCCCCCCTTATATAATAAATACACCCATCCCCCCTTAAATAATAAATACGACCCCCCTTAAATAATAAATACACCCCTCCCCCCCTAAATAATAAATATACCCCTCCCCCCTTAAATAAATATACCCCCCCTTAAATAATAAATATACCCATCCCCTTTAAATAATAAATATACCCATCCCCTTTAAATAATAAATATACCCATCCCCCCTTAAATAATAAATACACCCATCCCCCCTTAAAGCAATAAATACACCCATCCCCCCTTAAAGTAATAAATACACCCATCCCCCCTTAAATAATAAATACACCCATCCCCCCTTAAATAATAAATATACCCATCCCCCCTTAAATAAATATACCCATCCCCCCCTTAAATAATAAATACACCCATCCCCCCTTAAATAATAAATACGCCCATCCCCCCTTAAATAATAAATATTTTGATAGGCTCTCTACAAATAGTTATTGAAGTAGACAGAAGATTACAACATAATTAGTGCGATGATAGATTCATAATACATACAGTGGTGTGGGTGTGTGTTTAAATATGTAACTATGTGTATGTTTAAATATGTAACTTCCAATTATTTCAAACGTAAATCTTATTATATTTATATATATATAATATTAGTTTTATTATTATTATTATTATTATTATTATTGTTATTATTATTATTGTTATTATTTATTTACGGCAGTCAATCAGAACATCTTACGTATTAGCTGTTAGTCAAATATGGAAGATGCAAGAGAGAGAGAGAGAGAGAGAGAGAGAGAGTGGAGGGGGTAGAAAAACAGACAGAAAATATGAATGAGGATCTGCCATTGTGTTATAGAAGAAACAAGAGAGAGAGAGAGAGAGAGACGGGGAGGGAGAGAGAGAGAGAGAATATGAAAATATGAATGAGGATCTGCCATTGTGTTAAGGGGGGTCACCAGCTTTATTTGATCTTTCTCTCCTTTTCTCTCTTTCTCTGGCTTGTATCCATTCGGCCCCATTCAGCCAACTGTTTAAGACGTTTATCCCCATCCATGTGTCGATTTCTTCCTGGCGAGCGATAGCGAGCCAGCATTGTATGGAGTAGGCTGAATGGGGCCGAATGGATACAAGCCAAAGAGAGAGGGAGAGAAAGAGAAAAACGCGAGTTGGGCTCCCTTAAGGAAGACACAAGAGAGAGAGAGAGAGAGGTCAGTATATTATATAAGCTATATGGGCAGGGTTCAACAGTAAAAAGGTGAACAGGTCAAAAGTCAAAGCAGCCATTTGACCATTTGTGAATTTCAGGCTATAAGGAAGTTGGAGCCGTAAACATTGATATTAATCGGAAATACAATAATACTGTAGTTTTCTGATGAATTAAATATGTATTTGTAAATATATTGCATACATATTTTAGCTGGTAATTCTACTTAAGGGAAGGTATTTGTTTTTTCTGGACCCCTTCTCCCTCATTTTTAACCCCATTAATTGTGATTTTTGAAGACGTTCGCGCCATTAGTTTGGCGATTTTATTACCTTGCGCCCGTTCCCTTGTTAAGGGAGCCCACCTCGCTTTTTTTTTCTCTTTCTCTCCCTCTCTCTTTGACTGTTATCCATTCGCCCCCATTCAGCCTACTATTTTAAGACATCCAGGTGTCAATATTTTCCTGGCGAGCTGTAGTTTGGCGATTTCGCCCCATTTCGTTGTCAATTTTAAGACCTTTCGTCCCATTTCGGTGTCAATTTTTTCCTGGCGAGCGAAAGCGAACCTGAAAATTTAAAATGTCCTGGCCTTCGGCCGAGACATTTTTCTGCCGAAATATTTACAAATTTATCTTGAAGGGGGTCTAGGGAGTGGAAATGTCCATCAATTCACACTCTCTCCTTCATAATAAAAACTTCATTTATCCTCAGAACTTCTGCTCTCTGGAATTTACTTCCTTGGAGTTACTTTTCACAGAATTACAACCTACAACAATTTCAATCCAATTGTTACAAACATGTTATGAACGTAGGTTTCCTTAAGGGGGGTCACTGGCTTTTTTTTATCTTTCTCTCCCTCTCTCTTTAGCTTGTATCCATTCGTCCCCATTCAGCCAACTATTTTAAGACGTTTATCCCCATCCAGGTACAAAAAGTGCATAGAATAAAAAAGATGCAAAATTATATTTCTTTTCATAAGTGATGTATCAAATGTAATGTATCTTCAACCAATATCGTTTAATTACGAGTTATATGATTTGAGAAAAATTCTATTTTTCCACCTTCAATATAGGGTTTTTATATATTTTCTTCAATTTTCATGAGGGCACCCCTTCTGAAATTCATTAATAGACCCTAAGGAAGGCTCATACCAACTTTGGTGCTTTTATCCGCCGTGTACAGTGCCGAAAAAATCGCTAAGCTACCTGACTAAAGAGGCCTAATGAAAATTGCTTTTGAGCAAGAGGGTCATTACAAGATAAATAAGACAGTATCAGACATATATTTATTTGTACTATAAATCAGACATTTATATACACAACAATTGAGAAAAGCACAAGAGGTCGTTCCATGTAAACTATGAACTTATAAATAGGCCCACAACAGACACATACAGATCCCCAGAACAATATTAGTAACAGTACCCAAGGGGAGGCCACACAGGCATATGATAAGGAGTTGCTGGAACTCCTGTTTCATTTGCCTGGCTTCCTCCACTGTTCCTTTTTGTACCTCACCTAATACACTTAATACACCTAATACACAGACTAATGTCTGTGTACTTTTTTGTATTTTTACACAGACATTAATCCAGCTAACTCTCATATACACTACCTATTCATTTCCCTACACTTAATAAGCATACCACACTTCATTCCAGCACACTTAATTTACTTGTAACGTATCTTGATTTTGGTTCGAAATCACTCTTTCAACTGGGGATGGGGGGGGGGGGACTTGTTACAGGGAGAGTTGCCTTTTGTCTCCTTCATGCACATATAAATAAATAAAATCCCGATCTCCCAGGCTGACTCACTAGTTCACTGGCATTAGTCGTGATCCTCCAGACCTACTTATACATGTACTGGCACAAGGGGTTCAGGACATCACATTTGACACTTTTATTCAGATTAGGAAGGCCATGTGGAAGTCAGAGGGTTAGTTGACATAGCTTTTACTCTTCCTTATATCCATTTTTTTTTTTTTTTTTTTAATAGACGAGTTTTGTGAGACTAGGGAGGGTATGTGGAAGACCGAGGGCTAATTGACATAGCTTTTACCCTTCCTTTTATCCTTCCTAAGCTATATAAAATCGTCAAAACTGTCAAACTGCGTCAAAAATCTCTACTGAAACTTAATCTGGCACAAAGGGTTCAAGGTACTACCACAACTAATATCTCTGAAGTAATGAGAGCCACCAGTGTCGATCATGAGGCAGTTCTCTTCGTCCCCTCCATCAGGCTCCAAGGAATCTGACCCAGTGTACCCCCAAAACGGAGCGCCTGAAATGAGAGTGGATATGTTAGGCAAGTGTGGGAAGATAGGATTATTATTATTATTATTATTATTATTATTTTTTTTTTTTTTTTTTTTTTTTTTTTTTTTTTTTTTATTTTTTTTTTTTTTTTAGGCAGAACTGCCTGTGACGAGGGCCTCCCCCAGAGTTGAAAGAGTGACTAGGCCAAAATCAAGGGACGTTCGAGCCAAAATGCCTGAACACACAAAGTTTAAAGCAATTTATATCATAGGATGAGGGAAAGATTGACTCTGGGAGAGAGTTCCAGAGCTCAGCTGTTGAATAGAAGAAAGATTGAGAATAACGTTTCATTATTGGGTTGGAGAGTTGCACAGAGTAGGGGTGGGGTTGTGTTGCAAGACGGGTGCTATATGCTTTACGAAGAAGGGGTGGTATACACAGAGAGCTCTAAGGAACATTGATTATTGTAATAGTGATAAAATAGCGAGAGAGATGCAACATTGCAGAGAAGAGAGAGATTGCAAAGAATTGGTGAGTGAACGTGAGTTAATGAGACGGAAGGCTTTCCTTTCTACTTTGTCTAGAAGTGCTGCGTGAGAGGACCCTCCCCACACGTGTGAATAATACTCAATACATGGAAGCACTGTGGAACCCCTGGAGGCGGTTCAGCACACCCGACCTTGTATCACCTCCAGTGCCGGCCTATTTACCAATTTTATTTAATTGGCTAAATCTATCATGTTAGATGAAAGAGGAAGAATAGTGGTAAAAAGAAACACTCTCCTATAGGTAGCGCCAGCCAACTTGACAATAATCTTGACCCCTTAACTTCTTATAACTCGAAATGAATTAATGCAATGGGGCTGAAGTTTCTATCCTTTGGGAAGAGTCCACCAGGAAGTAGGTGTGTATATTTACAGCCAGTTTGCTGTAGGCCTTTTTGAGTTACAGAGAGGTCAGGGATCAAGATTATTGTCAAGCTCGTTGGCGCTACCTACAGTCAATTTTCACTCGATAATAGGCCTCCAAATTTAAAGTTGTCCTCACCTGAAGGTACCGAACTCCCATCAATCCAGGTCCAAACTCCTTCAACGCCTGCGTCAGATCCACTCAGCCAAAAGGAATGATCGGAGATTCCTGGAAATACAAATATTATCATTTATTTTCTCTTTCTCACGCTCGCTCACAGATGACCGCTTGCGAGTTTCAGGCTATAAGGAAGTTGGAGCCGTAAACATCGATACAAAACAGAAATGCCATATTGTTGTAGGTTTCTGATGGATAGAAAGTATGATTAACTTAATGGGTTTATAAATGCACTACAACCATGCTTTAGCTGGTAATTCTGCTAAATATCTATGTTTACAGCTCCAACTTCTTTATAACCTGAAACTTACAATTGGCAATGAATCAAATGTAGCTGTAAAAACGTATTATTTGGATGCTGTTAGAGTTAATATATATTGTATTCTGATGTATTGTATACTAGCAGAGGCACTCGGCGCTGCCCGGGGACAATAAAATGTTCAATTAAAACATATTCTGGCACCCCCTTAGTATGCATGCCAAGTATGGGTTCCATCTTGAAAACTGAGCCGTTCCAGTATTCGTTAAATGGATATTTATCGTAGTCATGTAATTATTAACCTTTAACTGTCTTTGTGGTGTAATGGTTGGAACATGTAAGCTCTGTATGTGGTGTACTAGGTTCCAATCCCCAGAGGATCATAAGCTTTCATTAATTTCATTTATGTACGTACATACAAGTTTATAGACCACTTCGTCCACAGAGAATGTGGTTACAGTTTAACATCCTAAATGGTGGCTTTTCAGGCGACCCTGTCACGGGCTGCCTCTGTTATAAAGTTATTTATTTTGAGATTGGACTGGAGTACCTGATCCCACGTCTTTCTAGGTCTACCCCTACGAGCAGTTACCCCCACATTCACAGTCCGACATTTCTTCAACCACTTCTGATCATCCATGTCACCCCGTGTCTAAACCAAGTCGGCTCGTGAGCATCAGTTCACTGATGCTCCTAATGCCCAGACGCCTTCTTAATTCTTCACTCGATACCTCGTCCCTCAGGTTAACCCCACATACCATATCACCATTCTCTTCTCATTCTGTTCCATTCTATCGATATCCTCCGCTTTAACCGGCCACGTCTCAGAGGCATAGGTCATCGCACTCCTAACACAGGAGGTATACCCCTTCCCTTTAATGTGGTGTGGGAGCCCTCTCATGGTCAGGAGTGGCAACAGCTCTCAAAACTTCACCCAGCCACGTCTGATTCTAGCAATGGAGCCAGCTTCAGCGCCAACTTCGGTGGAAGCCATATCACCCAAGTAACAGAATTTATTCACACACTCCAGCGCTACACTGCCGAAATCATCACTAAATGGCGGGTCATTCGACACAAGTTTTCTCTTGCACACTGCACATTTGGGGGTAATTAGTGTTAAGAACATAATTAAGTAATAGGTTGACACTTACCTTCCTTGTGTAGATACAGATAAATGGCCCTCAGTAGTTCTATATCTGTAATAGCGGCCAGCTCTCCTTGCAGGCTGTGACAGGTCTGCTGGGCCTCGTCCCAAGTTTGGTCAACCCAGGTCATGAACGCCAGACACTCTTCGCCCACATCCACGAAATAGGGCGGGCAATCCACATCATCCACCGACGCAGAAACTGTTGACAATTGACCATTTTAATTTTATTCCTTCATATTTTTGTTTTTCTCTCATACAGAAATACCGTAAAAGTGGCAGTTGATCAAATTTAGCTACATTTGACCTAGGTGTGAGTATCCTAGGTTCGATTCCTTGGAGTGTCACATGTATTTCATCACTTAAGATCCACACCAGACATGTCAAAACTATTTTGCAGAATCTATCAGTAGATAAGGCTCCTGGTCCAGATGAAATTCCTCCAATAGTACTTAAGAATTACTCCTTGGTGCTCGCTCCTGTATTGGCAAAAAATTTCCGTCTGTGTACTCATACCTCATGCTTCCCAGTACCCTGGAAAGAAGCAAACATCCATCCAGTTCCTAAAAAAGGTGCCTCTTCAGATCCATCAAACTACAGACCAATAGCTATAACTTCCACTCTTGGTAAAGTCTTTGAAATTATATTAAATAATCACATAATTAAGCATCTTGAGAATAATAAATTAATCAGTGATAGGCTATATGGTTTTAGACGATGTCGATCAACTGCAGACATTCTTTGCCTTCTTACGCATCAAATCAACCAAGCTACAGACCAACATGGTGAAACACATACAATAGCACTGGATACATCAAAGGCATTTGATAGAGTCTGGCATCAATCCTTATTGTCGAAGATGTCACACTACGGCCTAACATCATTAGTTCCACTAATTTCTTCTTATCTTCATAACAGAAAAATATGTGTAATGGTAGATGGCCTTTATTCTCAATTTCACTCAATAAATGCTGGTGTTCCCCAGGGATCAGTTTTGGCCCCAACTCTGTTCCTCATTCATATCAATGATCTCATATCTACCACTCATAATCCAATACATTCCTACGCAGATGACTCAACACTCCACAGTTCCTTCACATTTACCAATTCTTTCACCCAACCCGATCTTATAAATTCAAAAATAAACACTGCAATTTCTCTGAACCAGGACCTTTCTAGAATTAATGAATGGGGACAAAAGAATCTAGTTTCCTTTAATGCACAGAAAACCAAGTACATTCAATTTTCTAACCGACAGAATCTCACTGACTCCCATATATATTTTAATGATGTAAATATTCCCACTTCCCCTAGTATTGACATCTCGGTGTAACATTAACTACTAACTTGAGCTGGACACATTATGTTAGAAGCATTGCTAAGAATGCCTGTAAAAAACTGGGACTCCTGTACAGAGTTCAAGAATTCTTCACTGACGAGCAGTTGGCCGTAATATATAAAAGTCATGTGCGTTCTCAGATGGATTACTGTTCACCTTTGTGGAGTGGAAGTGGAGTGGTTGCATTGAGGCAGTTGGACAAAATTCAAAATAAAGCTATTAGATTAATCAATAACCCTGTAATCACACAGGACCTTCCTACATTATCCATACGAAGAAACGTTGCATCCCTTGCATTATTCTACAGATATTTTCACTGCAATTGTTCCGAGGAACTTGCTTCAATTGTGCCGCCTCTCCACATCTTTCCCCGTAGAACTAGGGCAGCTGAGAGTGCCCATGAATTTACACTTTCTCCTCCACAATGCAGAACTTCTGCTTATCAAAATTCATTTATCCCTAGAACTACTACTCTTTGGAATTCACTTCCTTCGAGTTGCTTTCCACAAACTTACAATCTACAAAAGTTTAAATCCAGTTGTTACAAACATTTTATGAATGGAGGATGCCTTTAGGCACATGGACCTTTTTGTTTTATCTGTGTTTTTCCTTCCTCCGTTCATTGTCTCTTTAAAAAAAAAAAAAATTGATTTCATTAATTAAGTTTAGAAGTAAAGTTGTGTGGTGAAAAAAATATGAAATACCTGAATTGCACTACAAAAAACGTGTATGTATGTATGTCTATACTCAGGCACATACTCCTATAGCTGGGGGTGGCCAACTCGCGGCAGAACTCAAACTGAAGCAACATAATATAATAAAATATAAAATTCACACACATCTAGGTCGTCCATGAGAATACCCAGAGACCAAGGACCATTTGGGGTCCCCAGCATAAGACTCCCTGGTCCCAGACTTCTTGGAGAGGTTCCGGTCTCAGCAGGCAGACATGCAGCGGAACCATACCCCAATGCCCGCCCACATCACTTCCAGGCATGGCCCTTCATATATACACCGGCTCCATGGGCCAGGCGCCTGCCTGACGGACTATTATCTAGTCCACCTGGTGCCGACACCCTCTCCCTATGACTGCATTATAACTCATCTATTCACAAGCATTCTCCATTCATTTGTATTCATCACCACTTCTCTTGCCTGTTCTTCAGTCATCTCTCTATCTTCCAACGCTTTTATTACACTATCTCTCTATCTCCTCCGAGGTCTTCCTCTCAATCTATTTCCCCTTGTTTCTGACTCATATATTCTCTTTGTAAGCCTTTCATCTCCCATTCGTTCAAAATGTCCATACCAGCATAGCACCCTTCTTTCCATTCTGGCCGATAGGGGTTCCTGTTGTCTCACTCTCCTACTTACCTCTTCATTTCTCTATCTGTCTCTGTGTCACTCCACACATACTTCTCAAGCAGCTCATCTCCATCACATCCAACCTTCTTTTCTTTTGTATATTCAGAGCCCATTTTTCAGACCCATACACCAATGTTGGTACTATCCCTTGATACATTGCACCTTTAGCTTTCATTCAGAGATTTCTCACCTTCCACATATTTCCCATTGCTCCAAGAAAATGTCCTTCCCTCACGTACTCTCTGTCTTACTCCCATTTCCACTCCACTTGTTCCAGCATTTCCCTATCCAGTCGTACATTTAGATTCACTCTACGAGCATCTCTCTTAAACACCATCAGTTTACTGTTATTGATGCTCCTACTCGTGGTCACATTGCTTGGTGCCATACACACATACACCCACTCACAATCACTATACCCTGTTCCGAATCGGTATTCCAGAAATCGTGAACCCTAGACTCTTTAACTCAAAAAGCGCTAGAGAGAATGGGCTGTAATTTCCCACACTTATTCCCTGGCTAACTCTTCCCACTTGGTAGAAATATTTGCTGAATTACTTTAGTCGTTTGTGAGTTATAGAGGTTCATGTTCAAGAGTTTTGGCCTACTTATTTGGAATAGGGAATGGCACACCATGTTAGCCTAATGTTAGCCTAATACAATGATCGATATTTTGTGTAAACGAACACTTTTTGTTCATGTTTTCTTGTTCCTGTGTGTATGAAGGAGACAACAGGCAAAGTTGCCTGCAACAAGTGTCTCCTCTAAAGTTAAGAGAGTGATAGACGATCTTTTAAACTTCTTAGTGTGTGTGTGTGTGTGTGTGTGTGAAAGAAGTGCGGTGTGCTTGTTTAGTGTAGTGAAATGAATAGAAGGAGGAGGTGTTTGTTAGAGCTTGCTGGATTACTCTCTCTGTACTTACTGTTAGAGTTTGACAACTGACGTTGCTCACAGAGAGGGCGAAACTTTTCTGAACATTCATAATCATCCATGTAGTAAAAATAGGGCTCCCTGATCGTCTGGCAGTGTTGTTTTTCGTCGTTGTTATCCGGCTCATGGGAGCCATCACGAGCCTCCCAGAAAGGTGTACCCATCATTATAGGCTCACCAGATGAATCTATCCAGTCTCCCTCTGTGGCCTGGTCACTGCCGTCCAACCAATAGCTAGAACCATCAACACCTGTACAGACAAAGGATCATAAAGACACTGTATAATAAATACATACATACATACATTTAATGACCGAGTGCTCCACACAAAGTGTGGTTCCGGTCTTAAGTCGTAAGGGCGATGTTCCAGGAAGCCCTGTTCAGAGCTGCCTCACTTGTCTAGTTTTTAAATTCAAGATCAGACGGTACGGTCTGACCCCATTTTTTTTCTTGGTGTTCCCCTTGGTACAGCTCCCTCCACGTTCACGGACTTGCATCTTTTATCACCCAACTTAATTCATCTATACTCTCCACATGTCCAAACCATCCAAGCCTGCTAGTATGCATCTCATCACCGTTACTGTTGATACCTAACCATCTCCTTAGCTCTTCACTAGATATCCTATCCTGCATTTTAGCCCCATTCTCGTCTCGTTACGTTCCAGTCTGTTGATATCATCCACTTTGGCAGGCCACATTTCTAAAGCATATGTAATTGCGCTTCTAACACAGAAGCACACACTTTTCGCTTCAAAGGGAAAGGGAGTCTTCTCATGGTAAGTAGAAACAACAGTTAACTGAACATTCCCCAACAGCATCTAATTTTGGCGTAGTGGCGGGGGCGAGGCCACCACCACTGTCAGAGATGGCACCTCCCAAGTAGCAAATCTTGTCCACCATCTCCAGTGCCTCATTGCCAAAATTAACACTCTTGAACCGGTCATTAAGCACAATTTCACCTTTGCATACTATGCATACTAATTTCTCAACTTAAGACTTCTTCGGTAGAAGTCCCTTTATTCTAGTACAGCGCTTCTTCCCGTGATGTACCCAATAGCGACAGACGCTGCACTGAATTGAGTTCACGCCCACCCTTTTCTGCATTCTGCACATGGGTATATGCCACAATTTGTTTACCTTTACAAGGCCTAACCTACTGTGTAAAACCTTGGTTTTATTTATATTTACTCTTAATCCTTTACCGGTACTTGCCATGCCTTCTCTCCATCTTCTGAACTTTACCTCGGCATCCCACACACTATCTGCGATAAGTACTAGGTCCTCTGCATATAGCAGTGCCCAGTGGAGCCTAACTCTGAAATCACCAGATAGTGCCTCCAGAACCATAACAAAGAGGAGAGGGCTTGACACAGAGCCCTGGTGGACTCCGACGCGAACTGTAAACTCCTCACTCAGTACACCTTTCACCCTCACTGCCGTTCGTGAGTCCTCGTACATTTTTATTATCACACGCACCAGCCACTCATCTACGCCAACTTTTCTCATTGCCAACTGCACAACATATTGTATTAAAAATACTTCTCCTGGAATTGACCCTCCGAACAACACCAACAACTTACACCTAGCCACACTACGGCTGATTGCTTTTCAATAATAATGGTGCATCTGATAAACACTAGATATTTAAACGCACTCAATTGAAATGAACGTCATCACCATTATATATTTTGGTCCCTTGCTTGGCTCATAATCAAGGAGATTTGAGGTCGATTCCCAGCCATTCCAAGATTACAAGACAGACTACAACGCTAGAACACAATGCTCATGATGTATGAGAACATATTACAGTTATCATGATTGCATTACCACCGAGATCTCCCTTAAAGCTATATATTTGAGAGCACATTGATGCTATCATTGATGTCTTGATAATGTCTTTTAACTGTGTCGGTTTGAAGTGTGCTAAAAAATATTTGTTGTCAATTTTATGAACTTTCGTGCTATTTAGGTGTGGATTTTTTCCTGGCGACCAAAAGCGAGCCTACAATTTAGGAGGAATCGGCCTTCGGGCAGGACATATTTTTACCGAAAAATGTACACGTTTATCTAGAATCTTTGGAAACAAAATTTAAGCTAGATGGAGGGCTAACAAGGAAACTATAAAAATATAAATAATAATAAATATATATATAAATAGAAAAAAATACACTGATGAATTTCTAGGGAGGAAACTAAAAGAAAAAGAAAATCTTAGAATATAGAGTCGTACCATTATCATTGATGTAATGGATGATGTTATAGAGCTGTGTGGCCGTTCGAACGGTGGCCAGTTCAGCGTCTAGAGAGTGACACATCTCCCGAGCTTCCTCCTGGTCCAAGGATGCAAAGGTTTCGAATTTGAGGCACTGGTCACCTACGGCCACGAAGTTACTGCCGCACCCTTCTGAAGAATCACCATCACCCACCAGGTCATTCACTCTCTCTTCAGGTTGTATCATTGGCCATGCAAGTCTTCCTTCTGCTTGTGAAGAAAACATTGATAGACATGTTTTTTAAACGTTTGCCAGTGCAGGACCTTAAACTCATAAACTGCGAAGCCATGGTAGTTCAAACCCTCCCGCCAAGCCAAGCGAAGGAATTTGGTTCTATTCTGACGAAAATCGCCATATGTAACATATATATAATTATTACTTATCCATATGTGCCTATTTTGCTTTTAATATGAACATATGCACATTGGAAAGCAATAAAACAAGTGGTAACATCAATTAGTTGGTGAAAATCATATATTTTAGCCCCACTGTCATAATCTGACCTTGACCGCCGAGAGGGAAACACCCTCCCTCTCTTGTGTCTGGCATGGTATTGAGAGACCAGTGGAGAACTCAGAATGGCTTAGAGGGTCGGAGATACACTCCTCCACCCTCCTCCCTCTCCCCCACCCGTCCTCGCATGAAAATACTTGATAAATATCAGGAATAATAGGGAAAATACCGCATAATTAAGGAGGGGGGAGGGGGGGGACACATGTGTAGGAGTTGTAGCAAGTAATGGAGGGGAATTATCTCACCTAATCACTAATTGCTTTGTTTTGAGTGCCACTGGGGTGTTTTCTAATTTTTTTTTTGTTATGCTCTGGATCTATTGAGGATGGTCGCAGTGCACCAGAAATGCCTCTATTGAGGACGGTCGCCATTTTTTAGTTAAAGGTCAATTCGGTCTATTGTTGTTATTTTAACCATATAAAGCAATATTACTGCATCATATGCATATATTTTACATGTATAATGAACATGTGAATGTTGAAGAACCAGAAAATAGATGGTAAAGAGTAAATGTCCAGTGAAGAAACTTATAATTGTGACGGGAGAGGTGACGAACGCACATGAGGGAGCGTGACATAGATATGCTCTCTCAGACGTCTCATGAGACACTGGCAAGTCTAGCCGTCTGTCTCTCATGCATATATGACGGTAGGGGGAGTGTAGAGTAGGGTGACTGAATGTATTTCAGGCGGGAGGGAGGAAGTAAGGCGGGGATTTGTAGCAAAAAAAGTAGAATAAAGAAAGAGGGGGAAAGTGGAGGGAGGAAGAGGGGGGGGGGGGGATAAGACACATGTAAGGGGAGTACAGGAGTTCCAGCAACTCCTTATCACATGCCTATGAGGCCTCCCCTGGGTATTGCCCGGCTCGATTGGTGTCTACAATCTTGCCAATACTAGTGGTTACAATCTCCCCAATACTTAGTGTACTCATCTATGTACAGGTATATAATGAATAACATGTATAATCCTATGAAATCATGATAAACTGTGCATGTTCTAAGTCTTAAGTATTGTTCATGTCGACAGTTGTAGCTCAGAAGCGTCCACAGGAGGTCTCAAATGAAACCAAGGCCCATTTGGGGTCCCCAGCATAAGACCCAGGTCCCAGACCTCTCAGAGAGGTTCCGGTCTCAGCAGGCAGACATGCAGCAAAACCACACCACAATGCCCGCCCACATCACTTCCAAGCATGGCCCTTCATACTGTATATACACCGGCTCCCCGGGCCGGGCGCCTGATAGACTATTATTTAGTCCACCTGGCGCCTACCCTTTACAGGCAGCTTTACATGTTCTTGGTTCTTGGTGGCTTTTAAGGGCGATCAGACTAAGATAATTGCCCTGTCTCTTGTTGTCTCCTTCATGCACTTAGAACAAAATAACAAGACTTACCTGCTACAAAGAAGAAGGAGATTGCCAGGAACAAAATATGCTTCATTGCAGTAGAATCGGTTTCTGAATGATGCAGCTACTCAAATGTATGCAGACCTGTACTTGGTTCTCTCTATATATACTAGATCGAGTGTGTGCTATTAAATATATAAGACCACTTCTCTATATATACTAGATAGAGTGTGTGCCATTAAATATAGAAGTAGGTTACCAACAACACTTCTATATATACATACTTGATAGTGTGTGCCATTAATGATATAAATGTATTATCACAAACACTTGTTTAACTCTCATAGTATCACCTTGTAACCGGAATTTAGATTAATGAGGTTATGAACATGAAATAAACATGCCAGAACTTATTGGAAAGAACGATTAATATACTCTGTTCCAAATAGGTAGGCCAGAAATCGTGAACCCTAACCTTTGTAACTTATAGAGGGCTAGAGCAAATAGGCTGTAAATTTCCACACCTATTCCCTAGCTGACCCTTCCCGATTGGTAGAAATATTAGCTCAATTAGTCGTTTGTGAATTATAGAGGTTAGTGGTAAACAGTTTTGGCCTACTTCTTTCTTTGGAACAGGGTATAGATAGTTGAGTATCCCATCTCAACCTGCAAGAAGCTATGGAAAACGTATTACTCGATTTATATATATATATATATATATATATATATATATATATATATATATATTCGATAGAGTCTGGCACAAATCTTTAATTTCTAAACTACCCTCCTTCAGTTTCTATCCCTCCATCTGTGCCTCTGTCTCTAATTTCCTTTACGGCCGTTCCATAGCTGCGGTTGTGGACGTCCATTGCTCACTTCCTCATCCTATCAACTCCGGTGTTCCTCAGGGTTCTGTCCCATCTCCTATTCTCTTTCTAATTTTCATAAATGATCTTCTCAACTGTACATCCAGTCCCATCCATTCATATGCAGACGACTCTACCTTACACTACTCAATTAGTTTTCCAGAAAGCCCCAGCCAGCAGTCCCTCAAAAACAAACGTAATGAAGCCATAAAACACTTATCTTCTGACCTAGCTACTATTTCCAATTTGGGTAGAGAAAATTTTGTTGCATATAATGCTTCCAAGACCGAATTTCTCCATCTTACTACCCGTCTGGTAACCTCCAGAGGACTATCCCTTATTCTTCAACAATACAAAAATCATTCCTTCATCTTCTCTCAATATTCTTGGTGTCTCTTTTTCTTCTGCTCTCACTTGGAAGGACCATATTACCAGTCTTGCTAAGGCAGCCTCCCAGAAACTGGGTGTGCTCAACTGCCTCAAGGGGTTCTTTACCCCTGTGCAGCTTCTTACTCTGTACAGGACCACAGTGCGTCCTTGTATTGAGTATTGTTCACATGTATGGGGAGGATCCTCTCACACCGCACTCCTAGACAAAGTAGAAAGGAAAGCCTTTCGTATCATTAACTCCCGTCCACTCACCAACTCTCTGCAATCTCTCTCGCTTCGCCGCAATGTTGCACCTCTCTCGCTATTCTATCGCTACTACAATAATCAGTGTTCCTCGGAGCTTTCCCAGTGTATACCACCTCCTCTACGTAGGGTATGTAGTACCCGCCTTGCAACACAATCCCACCCTTACTCTGTGTAACTCCAACTCAAGAGTGAAACGCTATTCTCAAACTTTCTTCTATTCAACTGCTGAGCTCTGGAACTCTCTCCCAGAATCAGTCTTTCCCTTTTCCTATGACTTAAATTGCTTCAAACTCTGTGTGTCCAGGCATTTTAGCTCGAACGTCCCTTGATTTTGGCCCTGTCACTTTCAACTCTGGGGGAGGCACACGCTGCAGGCAGTTATGCCTTTTGTCTCCCTCATTCACATAGAAACAAAATATATATACATATATACAGTATATATATATATATATATATATATATATATATATATATATATATATATGCTGTATATACATATTTTTCTGGATATTTTACTCCCTTAGTAGCTCATTTCTCGATAACTAATGGAAATATAGGGAACTACTATGTCTCTGTATCATATATAGGGAACTACTATGTCTCTGTGTCATATATAGGGAACTACTATGTATCTGTGTCATATAGGGAACTACTATGTCTCTGTGTCATATAGGGAACTACTATGTCTCTGTATCATATATAGGGAACTACTATGTCTCTGTATCATATAGGGAACTACTATGTCTCTGTATCATATAGGGAACTACTATGTCTCTGTATCATATAGGGAACTACTATGTCTCTGTATCATAGGGAACTACTATGTCTCTGTATCATAGGGAACTACTATGTCTCTGTATCATATATAGGGAACTACTATCTCTCTGTATCATATAGGGAACTACTATGTCTCTGTATCATATAGGGAACTACTATGTCTCTGTATCATAGGGAACTACTATGTCTCTGTATCATATAGGGAACTACTATGTCTCTGTATCATAGGGAACTACTATGTCTCTGTATCATATAGGGAACTACTATGTCTCTGTATCATATAGGGAACTACTATGTCTCTGTATCATAGGGAACTACTATGTCTCTGTATCATATAGGGAACTACTATGTCTCTGTATCATATATAGGGAACTACTATGTCTCTGTATCATAGGGAACTACTATGTCTCTGTATCATATAGGGAACTACTATGTCTCTGTATCATATAGGGAACTACTATGTCTCTGTATCATATATAGGGAACTACTATGTCTCTGTATCATAGGGAACTACTATGTCTCTGTATCATATAGGGAACTACTATGTCTCTGTATCATATAGGGAACTACTATGTCTCTGTATCATATAGGGAACTACTATGTCTCTGTATCATATAGGGAACTACTATGTCTCTGTATCATATAGGGAACTACTATGTCTCTGTATCATATATAGGGAACTACTATGTCTCTGTATCATAGGGAACTACTATGTCTCTGTATCATATAGGGAACTACTATGTCTCTGTATCATATAGGGAACTACTATGTCTCTGTATCATATATAGGGAACTACTATGTCTCTGTATCATAGGGAACTACTATGTCTCTGTATCATATAGGGAACTACTATGTCTCTGTATCATATTAGGTACTACTATGTCTCTGTATCATATAGGGAACTACTATGTCTCTGTATCATATAGGGAACTACTATGTCTCTGTATCATATAGGGAACTACTATGTCTCTGTATCATATATAGGGAACTACTATGTCTCTGTATCATAGGGAACTACTATGTCTCTGTATCATATAGGGAACTACTATGTCTCTGTATCATATAGGGAACTACTATGTCCTCTGTATCATATAGGGAACTACTATGTCTCTGTATCATATAGGGAACTACTATGTCTCTGTATCATATAGGGAACTACTATGTCTCTGTATCATATAGGGAACTACTATGTCTCTGTATCATATAGGGAACTACTATGTCTCTGTATCATAGGGAACTACTATGTCTCTGTATCATATAGGGAACTACTATGTCTCTGTATCATATATAGGGAACTACTATGTCTCTGTATCATAGGGAACTACTATGTCTCTGTATCATATAGGGAACTACTATGTCTCTGTATCATATATAGGGAACTACTATGTCTCTGTATCATAGGGAACTACTATGTCTCTGTATCATATAGGGAACTACTATGTCTCTGTATCATATAGGGAACTACTATGTCTCTGTATCATATATAGGGAACTACTATGTCTCTGTATCATAGGGAACTACTATGTCTCTGTATCATATAGGGAACTACTATGTCTCTGTATCATATAGGGAACTACTATGTCTCTGTATCATATAGGGAACTACTATGTCTCTGTATCATATAGGGAACTACTATGTCTCTGTATCATATAGGGAACTACTATGTCTCTGTATCATATATAGGGAACTACTATGTCTCTGTATCATAGGGAACTACTATGTCTCTGTATCATATAGGGAACTACTATGTCTCTGTATCATATAGGGAACTACTATGTCTCTGTATCATAGGGAACTACTATGTCTCTGTATCATATAGGGAACTACTATGTCTCTGTATCATAGGGAACTACTATGTCTCTGTATCATATAGGGAACTACTATGTCTCTGTATCATATAGGGAACTACTATGTCTCTGTATCATATAGGGAACTACTATGTCTCTGTATCATATAGGGAACTACTATGTCTCTGTATCATATAGGGAACTACTATGTCTCTGTATCATATATAGGGAACTACTATGTCTCTGTATCATAGGGAACTACTATGTCTCTGTATCATATAGGGAACTACTATGTCTCTGTATCATATAGGGAACTACTATGTCTCTGTATCATATAGGGAACTACTATGTCTCTGTATCATATAGGGAACTACTATGTCTCTGTATCATATAGGGAACTACTATGTCTCTGTATCATATAGGGAACTACTATGTCTCTGTATCATATAGGGAACTACTATGTCTCTGTATCATAGGGAACTACTATGTCTCTGTATCATATCATTACCAAGTTTCAGTAATAATCAACATATTTGGATTTCAAAACCTTGTAATAGATGAGTAATTAAGATGGGTACAAGCTTATGTCTTATTTTACGAAGGGTTAGTATATTTTGTATTGTTTTTAATCAACTTAGGAAGAACGTCTACCAATTAAAAGGCTACCGACTATCTCCATTCATTGATTTAGTTACCATATATCTATCCTAAGCTTTATATAATCGTCTGAATGTAGCTGAAATCAAATATAAAAGACTGCACCGGTACTGAAGGGGTTAAGGGGAGGCTGGCAGTTTGTTTGGTCTATTAATTCATTTATTCATATATGTTTTTAGTTTCCTCCCTAGACCTCCATCAAGCTTAGAAAAACGCCCCCTAGACCCCCCCTTCAAGATAAATTTGTACATTTTTCGGTAGAAAAATTTCCCGGCCAAAGGCCGGTTCCTCTTAAAATTGTAGGCTCACTATCGCTCGTCAGGAAAAAAATCGACACCTAAATGGCACGAAAGGTCTTAAAATTGACAACGAAATGTGGCGAAAGGTGTTAACATCGCCAAACTAATGGGCCTAACGTCTTATAATCTCAAAACTAGTGGGGCTAAACATGAGGGAGAACGGGGTCCAGAAAAACGGTCTGCCTCCCCTTAAGTGAACTTTAAATATATTATAGAAGTCAATAATAAGATTTCCTTATCAAGATTTGGGGAGTTTTATGCGAATCAGTTTACAGAAATAAGATAACCTACTCACTCACTCACTCTCTCTCTCTCTCTCTCTCTCTCTCTCTCTCTCTCTCTCTCTCTCTCTCTCTCTCTCTCTCTCTCTCTCTCTCTCTCTCTCTCTAACGACTCCGAGAAATGTTGTTATCTAAACTGGTTACGTATCACTGTGAGAACTATCCATATTGCTTTAAAGGGGGATGGTTCACTTTATGGGCGATTTTTGCATGTATTCATTATTTTTCTAGTTTCCTCCATCAAATTAAAAAAAAAAAAAAAAACATCCATTAGATCCCCCTTCTAGATTAATTTGTACCGTACATTTTTCGGTAGAAAAATTTCCCGGCCGAAGGCCGGTTCTTTCAACATTACAGGCTCACTATCGTTTGCCAGGGAAAAAATCGACCCCTAAATAGCACGAAAGGCCTAAATATTAACGAAGAAATGGGACAAAAGGTCTTCAAATCGCCAAACTAATGAGCCGAACGTCTTAAAACCTCAAAACTAATGGGGCTAAACACGAGGGAGAAAGTGGTCCAGAAAACCGGCCCATCTCCCCTTAAATAAACCAGGTTACCTACATATTGGGTGATATAATAGTAACTGTTTATTATACATAATTAGTGCAGTTGCGAGGTTGATATATTATATAATGTGGATGTTAATTTATATAATGACTACCAAAGCATACACACTTAAATTAGTATTTCGATTGTTATATCTATCCTTGCTAGTTTTCCCATTCAAGGGGAGATTTCCACTTGAGGGACTTTTTTCTTGACCCCTTTCTCCCTCATGTCTAGCCCCATTGCTTTTGATATTTTAAGATGTTTGCCCCATTAGTTTGGTGATTTTAAGAATTTCCGCCCCATTCTGTCAATTTTAAGACCTTTCGTGCCATTAGGTGTCGATTTTTTCCTGGCGAGCGATAGCGAGCCTGTAATTTAAGAGTAACCGGCCTTCGGCCGGGACATTTTTCTACCGAAAAATGTACAAATTTATCTTGAAAGGGGGTCAAGGGCATGACATTTTAAAATTGCTGGAGGAGTAGGAAACAAACTAAAATCCTCCCCTTAATATAAGTAGGTAAGTAGGTATATTTTGCCACAGTAAATTACAACATGATATTACATTAATTAGTTTATCGGTGACAGAGACCATTAAATAGTATATATTACATTAATTAGTTTATCGGTGACAGAGACCATTAAATAGTATATATTACATTAATTAGTTTATCGGTGACAGAGACCATTAAATAGTATATATTACATTAATTAGTTTATCGGTGACAGAGACCATTAAATAGTATATATTTTTGATAGGCTCTCTACAAATAGTTATTGAAGTAGACAGAAGATTACACTATAATCAGTGCGATGGTAGAATAATAATACATATAGTGGTGTGTGTGTGTGTGTGTTTATATATGTAACGATGTGTATGTTCTTTTATGTAACTTCCAATTATTTCAGACGTAAACCTTATTATATTTATATTTAATATTAATATTATATTTATATAATATGTGCATGCTGTATATATATGTATATATGTATATATATATATACCGTATACTGTATATATACAGTATACCGATTATACATATTTACCACAGTCAATCAGAACATCTTACGTTTTAGCTGTTCGTACATTATGGAAGATGCAGGAGAGAGAGAGAGAGAGAGAGAGAGAGAGAGAGAGAGAGAGAGAGAGGTCAGTATATAATAATAAGCTACAGGGGAAGGGTTCAACAGTAAGCAGCCAATTGACCGCTTGCGAATTTCAGGCTATAAGGAAGTTGGAGCCGTAAAAATCTATATTAATCCGTACAGTACCAGGGACGTCCTATATATCATTCTGGCAGCTATTAGATTTTATTCAGCTTAGGAAGTACGTCTTTCAATTTAATGGCTACAAACTATCTCAACCCACCCTTTTACCTACCACAGATCCTTCCTAAGCTGCAAAATATCGTCTAAATATAGCTAGAATAAAATATAACACACGTCGCTGGTACTCAAAGGGTTAAGCGGAAATACAATAATAATGTAGTTTTCTGATGAATTGAACTGAATATTATGTAGTTGTAAATGTACTGCAACCGTATTTTGGCTGGTAATTCTGCTTAAGGGGAGGTATTTGTTATTTCTGGACTCCCTTCTCCCTCATTAGTTATGAGATTTTAAGACGTTCACCCTATTCCTTTGGCGATATTAAAACCTTTTGCCCCATTTCTTTGTCAATATTAAGACCTATCGTGCCATTTAGGTATCATTTTTTTCTTGGCGAGCAATAGTGAGCCTGTATTTTAAGAGAAACCAGCATCTGGCCAGGATATTTTTCTACCAAAGAATGTACACATTTATTTCAAAGGAGAGTCTTGAGGGTGTTTTTTTGTGTGATAGCGGTCTAGGGAGCACCCCCCCCTCTTTTAAGCAGCTAGGAGGTGGTGGTGATAGCGTTTGCCGCGTTGGATACGTCAGCCAGCTACAATGTTCCATCATCCTAGTATGATGCTGTGTTTCATACATCAGCCTGTTACGTCTCATATGTTAGTCCTTTACTATGCCATACCTCCAGTATCGTTGGATACGTCAGCCAGCTACAATGTTCCATCATCCTAGTATGATGCTGTGTTTCATACATCAGCCTGTTACGTCTCATGTGTTAGTCCTTTACTATGCCATACCTCCAGTATCGTTGGATACGTCAGCCAGCTACAATGTTCCATCATCCTAGTATGATGCTGTGTTTCATACATCAGCCTGTTACGTCTCATGTGTTAGTCCTTTACTATGCCATACCTCCAGTATCGTTGGATACGTCAGCCAGCTACAATGTTCCATCATCCTAGTATGATGCTGTGTTTCATACATCAGCCTGTTACGTCTCATGTGTTAGTCCTTTACTATGCCATACCTCCAGTATCGTTGGATACGTCAGCCAGCTACAATGTTCCATCATCCTAGTATGATGCTGTGTTTCATACATCAGCCTGTTACGTCTCATGTGTTAGTCCTTTACTATGCCATACCTCCAGTATCGTTGGATACGTCAGCCAGCTACAATGTTCCATCATCCTAGTATGATGCTGTGTTTCATACATCAGCCTGTTACGTCTCATGTGTTAGTCCTTTACTATGCCTTACCTCCAGTATCGTTGGATACGTCAGCCAGCTACAATGTTCCATCATTCTAGTATGATGCTGTGTTTCATACATCAGCCTGTTATGTCTCATGTGTTAGTCCTTTACTATGCCTTACCTCCAGTATCGGCCCGCTTCATCTAGAGGTGCAGTGGACTATAGGTAGCGTCAACGAACTTGACAATAATCTTGATGCGTGATCTCTATGTAACTCAAAAGGGCCTAGAGCAAACTGGCTGTAAATATCCACACCTATGTTCTGGTGGCCTCTTCCCAAAGGGTAGAAACGTCAGCCCGATTGTTTTCATTCATTTTGAGTTATAAGAAGTTAAGGGGTCAAGATTATTGTCAAGTTCGCTGGCGCTACCTATAGTATGGAGGCCCTACTTGTCCATGGGTTTTGCTCTGAGTGTTCTACGGCTAGCAAAATATAAAGGTTTAGCTGCTTGTTGGTCAGAGGTAGTGTTAACTATCAGGTATGTATAGCCTACTTTTAGGGTAATGGCGATGCACTGACTCTGGGTGCGTGTCAATGTAGCGGGTCTCTCTTGCCCTGGTGCGGTTGGAAGTATTGTCCCTCACAGCTGTTATGATAATTCCAGTTGAATTGGTGTGGCTATCCCATGTCTCTCGTGCTGTATTATTATTGGCTGCTACATTATCTGTGCTTGAAATTTTTGAGAAATACATAATTATACAGTATATATATATATATATATATATATATATATATATATATATATATATATATATATATATATATATATATTTATTTTCTTCCAAC
>CM064512.1:60152077-60159577 GCA_032716605.1 Paralithodes platypus | reverse complement strand
TAACTAAAAATTGATTAGCATAATTTGACACGCAAAATAGAAATTAATTAATTATTGGCAGTTTGAATTATTGAACTTATTATTGAAGTAATTATTGAGCTATTGATTATTAATTAAGTGGATATAATAAAGTGGTAAAATAGTGTGTTTTGTTTTGTATTACTCTTATTATTATCTGTTGTTATTATTATTATTATTATTATTATTATTATTATTTTGTTATCATTATTATTATTATTATTATTATTGTTATTATTATTATTATTATTATTTTATGTCTGGCACAATATACCGTATAACTAGCCAATCAGTATGCTTCACTATACCCTGTTCCAAATAGGTAGGCCAGAAATCCTGAACCCTAACCTCTAACTCAAAAGGGGCTAGAGCAAATGGACTGTAAATTGCCACACCTATTCCCTAGTTGACCCTTCCCAAATGGTAGAAATATTAGCTCGATTAATCTAGTCGTTTGTGAGTTATAGAGGTAAATGTACAGTGGCGCTAATAAGTCATGTTTCAGCTGTCATTACGTGTGCCTCGCTCTCTGCTGTATTAATGTCTGTCAGATGTTGAATAGGGTGGATAAGTGTAGGAACATGGTTGTATATCTCACTCAAAAAGAAGAAATCATGTGTAAATGTTGCTGATACCAATTATTGATCAAAACATAATTGGTGCCGAGACATCACTTAAGGGGAGGCAGTTGGTTTTCGAGTCCTCCTCCTCCCTCATGTTTAGCCCTATTAGTTATGGGATTTCAAAACATTCGCCCCATTAGTTTGGCGATTTCCAGACCTTTTGCCCCATTTATTTGCCAATATAAAACCTTTCGTGCCATTTAGGTGTCGATTATGTTTCTTGGCGAGCGATAGCGAGCCTGTATTTGAAGAGGAATCGGCCTTCGGCCGGAACATTTTTCTACCGAAAAATGTACAAATTTATATCGAAGGGGGGTCTTGTGGGTGTTTTTTTAAAGCTTGATAGAGGTTTAGAGAGCAAACTAAACCCCTTCCTTAAACCATTGAGCCGAACCAGTAAATTATGCTGCACAATACCGTCTGGGCTCCCTTATTATTAGGCCGACTGTGCAATCGCTTTCGTCTACATATTTAGAATAGGGCATAGTAGAATAGGGCATAGTAGGAACCGTAAGTTGTGTGCAGTCTGTGTCTCTGTGTAACTCCATGTAACTCTATGTAACTCTATGGAACTCTATGTAACTCCCTTTCTCGTGTGTGAGCGTTTTTATAGGAAGTAGTGTGCGTGAGACCTGATGTGTGTGTGTGTGTGTGTGTATGTCTGTATGAGAGTATATTTTCGTGTACGTACGTTTGCGTTTTGCCGTCATGTGTGTGTCGTGTGTGTGTCTGTGTGTAACTTGATGTGTATATTTCTGTATGTACGTTTGGGTTTTTGTCGTTACGTGTGTGTGTGTGTGTGTGTGTCCCTTCATGTACGTGTATTTTTTTGCTGTTACGTGTGTGCGTGTGTGTGTGTGACTTTCTGGGGGTTGTAGAAAAGCCAATCAATGTGTCTTTATATATACTCTCTCTCTCTCTCTCTCTCTCTCTCTCTCTCTCTCTCTCTCTCTCTCTCTCTCTCTCTCTCTCTCTCTCTCTCTCTCTCTCTCTCTCTCTCTCTCTCTCTCTCTCTCTCTCTCTCTCTCTCTCTCTCTCTCTCTCTCTCTCTCTCTCTCTCTCTCTCTCTCTCTCTCTCTCTCTCTCTCTCTCTCTCCACTATTAACTCATCTATATATATATATATATATATATATATATATATATATATATATATTGCAAATGTGTGTTATTTTGTGTGTATTTAAGTGTGTTTAAATGGGTACCTATGTGTGTATGCATATATGTAAATATGTAGGTATGTATGTACAGTATGTATGTATGTACTGTATGTATGCACGTGTGAACCCTCAATATCGTAAATTGTATAAACGTTTGCTAGCGTGTGTTTGTACCAGCGTTCAATCAAGGGTAAAGCTTTCATACGCCCCCCCCCCCCCCCCCCTGCCTCATATATTGATTGTCACCATCAAACATTCCTAGCGAACGAATGGGTATAGAGACAGAAAACCACTGAAATATGCTGAGGAATAGGGAGATTCACAAATATGCCTTACCTTCCACTTAAGGGAGCCCAGACGGTATTGTGCAGCATAATTTACTGGTTTGGCTCAATGGTTTAAGGAAGGGGTTTAGTTTGCTCTCTAAACCTCTATCAAGCTTTAAAAAAACACCCACAAGACCCACCTTCAAGATGTATTTGTACATTTTTCGGTAGAAAAATGTCCCGGCCGAAGGCCGATTCCTCTTCAAATACAGGCTCGTTATCGCTCGCCAGGAAATAAATCGACTCCTAAATGGCACGAAAAGTAATATTGGCAAAAGAATGGGGGCAAAAGGTCTGAAAATCGCCAAACTAATGAGGCGAATGTCTTGAAATCTCATAACTAATAGGGCTAAACATGAGGGAGGAGGAGGACTCGAAAACCCCCAAAAATATATAATTAAATCCAGACTGCCTAGTAGGGGCCGCAAGGTCTGTGCAGTCTTGTGTATCTATGTAACGCTGTGTAACGGTCTCATATAGGTTAATAAAGTTTCTCATCACATCTTGACCTAGTTATATGTGTTCTCTCTCTCTCTCTCTCTCTCTCTCTCTCTCTCTCTATCTCTCTATCTCTCACTCACTCACTCACTCACTCACTCACTATCACTCACTCACTCACTCACTCACTCACTCACTCACTCACTCACTCACTCACTCACTCACTCACTCACTCACTCACTCTATCTCTCTCTCTATATATATATTACTCTCTCTCTCTCTCTCTCTCTCTCTCTCTCTCTCTCTCTCTCGCAGATAGATTAATAGACAGAGAGAGAGAGTTTATTATCGTTGTATTATCTATCTACAGTATTTATCTATCTTATCTTTCTATCTATTTTCTTATCTCTCCTTTTCTATCTATCAATCTCATCTATCTCCTTATGTATCTATCTACCTACAGTATCTATCTCTCCCTCTCTGCCCTCTATACCCATTGTATAGAGATCCCTTATCTAATAATAGTGAATTCCTTTGTATTACCCTTCCAAATCATAGGGGAAAGCTGAGAGAGAGAGAGAGAGTGAGTGAGTGTGTGAGAGAGAGAGAGAGCGAGAGAGATGATGAAGGGAGGTAAAAGGGGAGAGAAGAACGTGAGAAGTATGTTAGAAGTTTTGGAAATAGGGAGCGGTGAGAGAGAGGAGAAGAAGAAGAAGAAGAAGAAGAAGAAGAAGAAGAAGAAGAAGAAGAAGAAGAAGAAGAAGAAGAAGAAGAAGAAGAAGAAGAAGAATAAGAAGAAGAATAAGAAGAAGAAGAAGAAGAAGAAGAAGAAGAAGACGAATAAGAAGAAAAAGAAGAAGACGAATAAGAAGAAGAAGAAGAATAAGAAGAAGAAGAAGAAGAAGAAGAAGAAGAAGAAGAAGAAGAAGAAGAAGAAGAAGAAGAAGAAGAAGAAGAAATTAGATTTTATTAACCCATTTAATTTTGGCATGTAAATATTATTTTCTAGTTTCCTCCCTAGACCTCCATCAAATTTAAAAAAACATCCATTAAATCTCCCTTCTAGATTAATTTGTACATTTTTCCGGTAGCCATATGTCCCGGCCTAAGGCCTGTTCTTCCAACATTACAGGGTCACTATCGTTCGCCAGGGAAAAAATCGACACCTAAATAGCACGAAAAAGTCTAAATATTGACGAAGAAATGGAGCGAAAGGTCTTAAAATCGTCAAACGAATGGGCCGAACGTCTTAAAATCTCAAAACTAATGGTGCTAAACACGAGGGAGAAAGTGGTTCAGAAAACCGGCCCATCCCCCCCTTAAAGGTACATTGGTGGTACTAAACCCATCTTTTACCAGATAGCAAGGTAAATCACCATCAATATACCCAATGATCTTATATAAGTAACACCCCGTTCCTAACATTAATATAACCAATGATCTTATGTAAGTAACACCCCGTTCCTAACATTAATATAACCAATGATCTTATATAAGTAACACCCCGTTCCTAACATTAATATAACCAATGATCATATATAAGTAACACCCCGTTCCTAACATTAATATACCCAATGATCTTATATAAGTAACACCCCGTTCCTAACATTAATATAACCAATGATCTTATATAAGTAACACCCCGTTCCTAACATTAATATAACCAATGATCTTATATAAGTAACACCCCGTTCCTAACATTAATATACCCAATGATCTTATATAAGTAACACCCCGTTCCTAACATTAATATAACCAATGATCTTATATAAGTAACACCCCGTTCCTAACATTAATATAACCAATGATCTTATATAAGTAACACCCCGTTCCTAACATTAATATACCCAATGAAATCTTATATAAGTACACCACCAGCCGTTCCTAACATTAATATAACCAATGATCTTATATAAGTAACACCCCGTTCCTAACATTAATATAACCAATGATCTTATATAAGTAACACCCCGTTCCTAACATTAATCATCAATTACAAACCCCAATGCACTTGAATAAACTAATGAAAGCATATGGTCCTCCAACTCGGGACACCACACCCAGAACATAAGCATCTAAACCATTACACCACCAACCGGATGGAAAGGTAAATCACCATCAATATACCCAATGATCTTATATCTATATATATCTATATATAGACATATATTATCATGTTCCCTCCACCAACCGACTTTACCTCTAAACTCAATTAATGAAATCAACAAATACATGTGGCAGTCCGGGGATTCGAACCTAGGATGCTCACACCGAAATATCTTATCTATCTGCTCAGGCCCAATCCCCATTTGTCCTAGTTTTATTTTTATTTTCTCTATTTCATTCTATTTTGTTTTCTTTTTTCTTTTTTCTTATATATCGTTTTCATACCCTTATGATTACCCTTGATTTTTACCGGGAAGAATACTCCTTTAAGGGAGCCCACCTCGTTTTTGTTATCTCTTTCTGTCCCTCTCTCTTTGGCTTGTATCCATTCGGCCCCGTTCAGCCTACTGTTTTAAGACGTTTACCCTCATCCAGGTGTCAATATTTTCCTGGCGAGCGGTAGCGAGCCAGCATATATATATTTTTGTTTTGACAGCAAGCTAAATTTGTAAATTTGTTGACAGAAAAATTACTCTGGCTAAGCTGGATATCTCCAAACAATACTGGCTCGCTATCGCTCGCCAGGAAGAAATCGACACCTGGATGGGGATAAACGGTCCTTTAAAAAAACATTTTGGCTGTGAATGGGGGCCGAATGGATACAAGCCAGGGAAAGAGAGAAAAGGAGATAAAGATAAAAAAAAAGCCGGTGACCCCTTTGAGTACCAGCGACGTGTTATATTTCATTCTGGCTACATTTAGACGATATTATGCAGCTTAGGAAGGATCTGTGGTAGTTAAACTGGTCGGTGGAGATAGTTTGAAGCCTGATTTTTGCTAAAAGTCCTTCCTAAGCTGAATAAAATCGTCTAATCAATGCCAGAATCTAATTAAGGGGAGGCAGACCGTTTGTTTGGTCTATTAATTCATTTATTCATATATTTCATTTAGTTTCCTCCCTAGACCTCCATCAAGCTTAGAAAAACACCCCCTAGACCCCCCTTCAAGATTAATTTGTAAATTTTTCGGTAGAAAATTTTCCCGGCCAGGCTCGCTATCGCTCGCCAGGAAATAATGAACACCCAAATGGCACGAAAGGTCTTAATATTGGCAAAGAAGTGGGCAAAAGGTCTTAATATTGGCAAAGAAATGGGGCAAAAGGTCTGAAAATCGCCAAACTAATAGGGCTAAACATTTCTTCCTGGCGAGCGATAGAGAGTCAGCATTGTATGGAGAAATCCGGCTTCGCCGGAGACATTATTCTATCGAAAAATGTACAAATTGTTGTACAAATTGCAAATTGGTTGCTGTCAAAACAAAATTATATGCTGACTCGCTACCGCTCGCCAGGAAAATATTGACACCCGGCTGGGGGTAAAATTCTTAAAAAAGTAGGCTGAATGGGGCCGAATGGATACAAGCCAAAGAGAGAGGGAGAAAAAAATCCTGTGACCCTCCCTTAATAACGGACAAATTGGCTTCTACGTGTTCGTACATTTCTCCATTAATATGTTGTCTAGAGAAAATTGGCTTTAATCTATCATATATACTGGAATTCCACTGAGATAGATAGATATAGGATAGATAGATAGATCGATAGATAAATAGATAGATAGATAGATAGATAGATAGATAGATAGATAGATAGATAGATAGATAGACAACTAGGAAGAGTCATTGAGAGATAAAATAGATAAATAGATGGATTAGAAGATTGATAGATAGATAGACGGAAATATAGATAACATACAGTAGATAGATAGAAATATAGATATACAGAAATAGATAATTACATTGAATGACGGAAAGATAGATTGATAGAAAACTGGATATAGATTAAGACGTTTTTGTTGTCGTTGCTCTCGATATTTGTCCATTAACCCTTTGAGTACCAGCGACGTGTGTTATATTTGATTCTAACTCTATTTAAACTATATTATGCAGCCTAGGAAGGATCTGTGGTAGTTACAAGGGTTGGTGGAGATAGTTTGAAGCCTTATTAATGCTAGAGGTCCTTCCTAAGCTTAATAAAATCGTCTAAACATTACCAAAACAATAGGTATGGGATGACACCGGTACGGGACGGGTTAAGGGAGGTTTTTAGTGTGTTTCCTAGACCTCCATCAAGCTTGAAATTACACCCCCATGACCCCCTTTCAAGATAAATTTGTACATTTTTTTTTCGGTATGAGAAAATTTTCCCCCGGCCGAAGGCCGATTTTTCCTCTTAAATTACAGGCTCGCATATCGCTCGCCAGGAAACAAAATCGACGCGCTAAATGGTAACGAAAGTTCTTAAAAAAGTGACATAAATAGGGGTGGAGAATAGAGTGCGTTCTTGAACATAAAAAAAAAAAAAAAAAATAAAAAAAAAAATAAAAAAAAAATCGCCAAACTAAATGGGGCGAATCGTCCTTAAAAAAAAAAAAAATCAAAAACAAAAATAAAAAAAAATTCTCAACAGCAAAAATGGGGCTAAACATGAGGGAGAAAGGGGTAAAGAAAAAAATCCCTCAAGTGGAAATCTCCCCTTAATATGTTGACCAGAGAAGATTGGCTTGATTCTATAAATATACTGGATTTCCACTGGGATAGATTGATAGATAGATATTTAGATCGATATATAGTTAGAGATAGATAGTCCCATTAGTTTGGTTATTTTCAAGACGTTTTGCTCCATATTTGATAGATAGTCCCATTAGTTTGGTGATTTTTTTCCAAGATTTTTTTGCTAATCCATATTTGAATAGATAGCGAGTCCGCATTAGTGTTTGGGTGATTTTCAAGACGTTTTGCTCTATATTTGTTGTTATTATAAGGTGTTTCGCC
>CM064512.1:60109243-60151977 GCA_032716605.1 Paralithodes platypus | reverse complement strand
TCTGTGTGTGTGTGTGTAGTGTGTGTGTGTGGATAGTGAGATATGTATGTTGTATGTCTGTCTCTGTGTGTTATTGTGTGTGTGCCTGCGGGTTTGCACTTATAGATATATAAGTGGGGAGAGAGAGAGAGAGAGAGAGAGAGAGAGAGAGAGAGAGAGAGAGAGAGAGAGAGAGAGAGAGAGAGAGAGAGAGAGAGAGAGAGAGAGAGGAGAGAGAGGAGAGAGAGAGAGAGAGCGAAGAGAGAGAGAGAGGAGAGAGAGAGAGAGGGAGAGAGAGAGACGGAGCGAGAGATAGATACGAGAGATAGAGAGAGAGAGAGAGAGAGAGAGAGAGAGAGAGAGAGAGAGAGAGAGAGAGAGAGAGAAAGAGAGAAAGGGAGAGAGAGAGAGCGAGAGAGAGATGAGAGAGAGAGAGAGAGAGACTTTACAGTATTTTAAGAGGTTGAAATAATATAAAACTTTAATTCAGAAGATACCAGACCGCAATTGCCCGAAAGAGTTGCCAGAAAAATCGTTCGTGTGACAGCGCCTTAAATAAGCTTTTACGATTACTTGGTCTTGTTGCAACATTCATTCACGCTATTGGCCTATCGCCAATAGTTTTGATATTTTTTTATTGTGGTGATTTTTAAGACCTTTCACCCCATTTCTGTCAATTTTAAGATCTTTCGTGCCATTAAGGAGTCCATTTTTTGTTCCTGGCGAGCGATAGCGAGCCTGAAATTTAGTAGGAATCGGCATTAAGCCAGGCAATTATTCTACCAAAAAATGGACATATTTATTTCGAAAGAGGGATCTTGGGTTTAAAGTTTGATGGAGGTTTAGGAAGCAAACTTTAAAATTATAAACATTCATTTATATACTGCATTATATAGGCCTATATATAAAACAAACAAAAAAGTATTAATATTTTTAACTCTTGGAACTTTTTAAACTTGTAAATGATGGGGTTAACTTAGTACACCATTACAATAATCCAAGAGACTGACATGTTTTTTTGTTTTTTTTCTATGTGATTGAGGGAGGCAAAAGGCATAACTGCCTATAGCGAGTGCCTCCCCCATAGTTGAAAGAGTGACAGGGCCACAAAAAATTCAAGGGCGGGTGTTTCCGTTCGAGCCAAATTTGCTCTGGACACACAGAGTTTGAAGCAATTTTTAAGTCATAGGAAGCGGGAAAAACTGATTCTGGGAGAGTGGAGAGTTCCAGAGCTCCGATGTTGAGTAGAAGAAAGTTTTGAAGTAACGTTTCACTCCTTGGGTTGGAGAGGTGCACAGGAGTAGGGGTGGACTTGAGTTGCAAGACGGGTAACCCGTGGCCCACGTAAAGGATGGGGTGGTATGTTTGGGGCCACCCCCACACCACCAAAACCCCCCTGGGATAGCTCTGAGGAAAACACTGATTATTATAGTAGCGATAGAATAGCGAAGGAGAGATGCCACATTGCGGCGGGAGAGAGGAGAGATTGCAGAGTCGTGTGTGAGTGGACGGGAAGTGAATGATAGAAAAGGCCATTCCTTTTCAACCTTGTCTAGGAGAGCGGTTGTGAGAGGAACCTCCCCACACAATCGTGCAACAAAATACTCAAATACAAGGGCGCACTATGCCCATGTGACAGAGCAAGAAGCTGTGCAGGGGAAAAGAAACCACCCTAAGGAGGTTGAGCCACACCCAGCTTCTGGGAGGGGCTGCCTTAGCAAGACTGGTAATATGGTTTACTTTCCAAATGCAGAGAAGAAGAAAAAGACACACCAAGAATATTGAGAGAAGATGAAGGGTTGATTTTTGTATTGTTAAAGAATAAGGGAGAGTCCGCTGGGGAGATTCAGGACGGAAGGATAGATGGAGAAATTGGGTTTTGGAAGCATTAAAGTTAACAAGGTTTTCTCTGCCCCAATTGGAAATAGTATTTAGATCAGAATTTAAGAGTTCTATGGCTGTCATTACGTTTGTCGTTGAGGGATTGCTGGCTGGGGCGTTCTGAAAAAGTAATGGAGCGTGTAAGGTTGAGTCGTCTGCGTATGAATGGATGGGAATTAAGGGTTACAGTTAAGGAGATCATTTATAAAAATTAGAAAGATTTAGGAGATCGGACAGAGCCCTGAGGAACACCGGAGTTTATAGGGTGAGGCAGTGAACACATGGCCGTCCACAACCGCGGCTATGGAAACCGGCCGGAGAAAGGAAATTAGAGACAAAGGCACAGATGGAGGGATAGAAAAACGAAGGCGGGTAGTTTAGAAATTAAAGATTTATGCCAGACTTTTTTTCTATCGAAGGCTTTCGATATGTCTAGTGCAATAGAAAAAGTCTCACCGAAGTCCCAGAAAGGATGATGGACCAATTGAGTTTAGTAAGATTATGAAAGAAGATCACCAGTAGAGGAGACCCTTAAGGAAGCCATACTGGCGGATCTGGAGAGCATGATTATGAGAAGCGAAATGCTTAAGAAATTTGGTAAGCAAGAATAGTTTCACAAAAATTAGAAAAGACCAAGAAATGAGCCGCAATTGGACGATATTAGTGGGGGGTTGAGAGCGGTCCACCCTTCTTTGGGACAGGTGGGAATGTGAAGCAAACTTCAAGCATGAAGGGAAGACGTTAGAGGATCGCCAGAGACGGAAAGAGTTTCGCTAGGCAGGGAGTCAGCACAGAAGCACAGGTTTTGAGGAAACAACAGGAGGAACCACACTTCGGACCGTACGGCATTATTAGTGTTAAGCACAGAGCGGGAAAAAAGTACATCTTTTGAAGAGATTAGGAAATTTTGTATTAGGGCATAAGAGAGAGGAGAGGAGGGCGGGGAGAGGGAGGAATAGCACCGGAATTGATCCAAGGTGGAGTTTATAGCAAAAGTTTGAGCGAAGAGTTTAGCTTTGGTCAGGGACGATAAGAGTGATGGTTGTGCCAGTCAGAGTGGGAAAGGGGAGGGAAAGACGAGGAAAGAGAAATTGTTGAAAGAGGGTTTTGGCTAGATGCCAGAAAGCTTGGGAAGAGATAGGTAGAGTTGGATAGTTCAGTGCATTTATTATTGAATGAAAGAGTGTTTGGCAAGTCGAAGACCAGATTTGGGCTTGATTCCGGGCAGAAACATATGAAGAATGAGAAGTCTTGAGTTTTAAGGCGGTCGGTTACCGTTTGAAGTTTTCCTCCTTTTAGCGGACAGCCAGTTAGAACAGGTGTGAGTAAACCAAAGATTTGTTTTATTCATTAGTTGAAGAGAAAGAGAATGGAATGTATGCTTCCATGCGCCCGATAAGGATTACCTCGGTAACGCGTTCAGCCACTCTCCGAGGGTCCTCGGCCACGGAAGCAGAAATCATTCCATGGGAAATCAAAGAAGTACTGCCGAAGAGCCTCCCAGGCGGGGCAGCGCCAAAGTGCCACAAGCGCCGCCGGGCTAGGAGGAGCGGCCGGTGGAGTGCCGTACTGGAGGAGATAGGACAGGTGACAGAGGATAAGTTTATGGTCGTAGGACCCAAAGGAGCGTAAAATGACAACAGTATAAGAAGAAGGCCGTTAGAAGTTTAGAAAAAGGTCAAGAATGCTTGGGCCGATCTTCCCCCCCCCCCCCCCGATGCGATCCCGGGACAACGGGTGGGTTGCGGAACCTAAACTGCCATATGTAGATCAGATCCCACGCCGACACCATAGCTCACACCCCCCCCCCCCCCCCCCACCCCCCCCCCCCCCCCCCCCCCCCCCCCCCCCCCCCCCCCCCCCCCCCACCCCCCACCCTCTCTCTCTATCTGCTCTCTTCCTCTCCTCTCTCTCTCTCATCTCTCTCTCTCTATCTCACTCTCTCTCTCTCTTGCTCTCGCTCACTCTCTCTCTCTCTCTTCTCTCTCTCGCTCTCTCTCTCTATCTATCTTTATCTTGCTCTCTCTCTCTCTCTCTCTGCTATCTTTTCCTTCCACTTTCTCTTAGGGTTGCTATCTCTACTAAGATTAAGTCCTGGCCACTTCGCAGGGATCGTAAGATCTGTGTGGTCAGTGTATCTATGTAAATATATATCTCTCTCTCTCTGTCATTGCCTCACTCGAAAGTCATGCCATAGTTCAATGATATCAGCTTTTGTTGCTCCTTATAAAAATATGAAGAGATAGACTCCTTAGCACAGTTAAAATATATGTCTTCATCATGTGGTTTTGTTCTTTTGGGGGATACTTGATTTCATTATATGGACAAAACTAAAAATACAGATGATGTTGTCAAAGTGAGGAGCAACTTTTTGAGTGTGAAGAACAGCATCAATATTTTATGACGTTTTATATATTGTACTCTCTCAACATTACACGATTTTATTTAACTTAAAAATAACGTTTAGGGTCGAATGGCTTACGACGCTATCTGAATAATTGACCCATTAAATTCCATAGATCCTTCCTAAGCTTTGTAACATTATAGCAACATCTTAAAAATGGGCTGGCTATTGTATTAACCCCTTGTGGATCTAAGTCGCCAGACGTTTTTTCATTTATTTTAGTTCTGTGTATCGCCAGCGACGATTGTATGCACGTTTTTTAGGACAAGGTTAAGCTCGAGGAAATAAAGGGCCCGACGTCAGAATACTATCTCAATGAACTCTTAAGGGGGGAGGATTTCCACTCGATGGGATTTTTTCTTTCTTACCCTTTCTCTACCTCATGTTTTAGCCCCTATTGCTTGTTAGACTTTTAAGGACGTTCGCCCCAGTAGATCTGGCG
Source organism: Paralithodes platypus (assembly GCA_032716605.1). NCBI lineage: Eukaryota > Metazoa > Arthropoda > Malacostraca > Decapoda > Lithodidae > Paralithodes > Paralithodes platypus. The sequence continues at coordinate 60,147,271 of CM064512.1, read as the reverse complement.
ATGTTAAGCAAACTTTCACCCCATTTATGTCACTTTTAATACCTTTTCGTCCCATTTTAGGTGTCGAATTTTTTCCCCTGGCGACCGGATAGCGAGACGTAATTTAAGAGGAACGGGCCATCGGCCGGGAAATTTTTCTACTGAAAAATGTAGAAAAATTTATTCTTGAAAGGGGGTGGTCAAGGGAGTGTTAATTTCAAAGCTGATGGAAGGTCTTAGGAAAAACACACTAAACAACATCTCCCTTAAGGGGCCCCACATGTGCCACCATGAAGTTTGTTTGTTGTGGTTGTGGTTGTTGTTGTTGTTCCCCAAGCTGCCTGGCCGAACCCTAAGTAGTATAACATCGTCTAATGATAGCCAGAATATGCTGTCAAAACGCGTCATGATCCTCTAAGCCGGTTTAAGGGAGCCCACCTCGCTTTGTTTTCTCTTTCTCTCCCTCTCTTTTTGGCTTGTATCCATTCGGCCCCATTCAGCCTACTGTTTTAAGACGTGTACCCCCATCCAGGTGTCAATATTTTCCTGGCGAGCGGTAGCGAGCCAGCACATATATATTTTTGTTTTGACAGCAAGCTAAATTTGTACATTTTTCGATAGAAAAATGTCTCCGGCGAAGCCGGATTTCTCCATACAATGCTGGCTCGCTATCGCTCTCCAGGACGAAATCGACACCTAGATGGGGATAAACGTCTTAAAACAGTTGGCTGAATGGGGCCGAATGGATACAAGCCAAAGAGAGGGAGAGAAAGATAAAAAAAAAAAGCGAGGTGGGCTCCCTTGCAAACGGTGTACATCTGTTGGGAAAAAATAAATAAAAACAAAATAAATATAACACGATTCCTACGACCTCTTATTCTGGTCAAATTTGTAAGCCAACTTTTTCAACCGGTTTGGACGACTAAATTAAATATAGATTGTTTTTGATCACATATTTTTGTTTTAATAAGTATAATTCGCAACCTGCCAGACCTGACTTGCAGAGATAACAGTTGTTTGACTCTCTCTCTCTCGCTCTCTCTTTCTTTCTCTCTCTCTCTCTCTTTCTCTCTCTCTCTCTCTCTCTCTATCTCTTTCTCTCTCTCTCTCTCTCTCTTCTCTCTCTCTCTCTCTCTCTCTCTCTCTCTCTCTCTCTCTCTCTCTCTCTCTCTCTCTCTCTCTCTCTCTCTCTCTCTCTCTCTCTCTCTCTCTCTCTCTCTCTTCAGCCCTACCCCTCCCTCCCAATTCGCTCTCGGGTAGTCTTAAAACAGCGATGATGCAACCCAGCCTGCTTGCTGGTGACGTCAACGAGAGAGAGAGAGAGAGAGAGAGAGAGACTGACTGACTGACTGACTGACTGACTGTGACTGTCTGTGACTGACTGACTTGTCGGCGAGGGGTGTGGGTATAGTCATTTGAAAGATAAATGCCGAGATTAACAAAGGAGAGTATATGGACATAGGCCTACCATTACACAACCAAGAACAAAGCTAAACAAACACAATAAGCACAGAGAGAGAGAGAGATAAAAAAGAAAATAAGAAAGAGAGAGGACAAGAAGGGGAGAGATAAAAAAAGAGATACCAAGAAAACGGAGATACCAAGGAGATACAGATACACTAAGAAGAAAAGATAGGACAGAAGGAGAAGGAATAAATGAGAAAGAGAAAGGACAAGCCAAAGCCAGATAAAAGATACCAAGAAAAATATGATATCAAGGAGATCGAGAGACACCAAGAAGAAAAAATAGAACAAAGGGAGATAAACATATAATAAAATAGAGATACCAAGACAAAAGAGAGATAACCAAAACAAAGAGATGCAAGAAAAAGAGATAAACCAATATATACCAAAACAAATATGATACCAAGGAGATAGAGAGACACCAAGAAGGAAAGATAGAGAAAGGAATCGAGGAGAAACACAAGCGAGGACAAAGAGTGGTTAAGTGAGGTATGCCAAACATTTCCTCCACAGCAGTTCCCAATACCTTAAAAGGAAGATCTATGACTCCAACAACAACACTGCTATGTTGTCAGGCAAGGCGCTACAGTCACTCACAAAATATGAGGACCCTTGAGAAAATATCTTGTATTTTTGTTCTTCAATATATATAATATACATTGTGGCAGTATAAAAGGAAGAATTGCAGAGCACACGAGTTTTACCTGAATCCAACAATCAGCGTGCAGGATTTTGTTTTTCAAACCCCGAGCTCTTTGACCAGGCTGGTGTGGGTGCACCTATGCTTCTTCCTAAATGGTCGACTTACTAGTTGCATGCAAACCGACTCCACCAATTCCGCGGCACACATCTTCCGACTTACCTTATCTCGAAGCATTTTAGCTCTAGATATTTCCACAATGGGCAACTTCCTCTTCATCAGACTTCGCATGGAGCTGACCTGCCTGGTTACTATTATGACGAAAATGGTGTGAACATGGGCAATGTTGCAAAAAGGGAAATATATAAGGAACACTGGCATCCCAAAAACACCTGGGGATTGCTAGCCAATCAGGGCGCAGTGCCAAGGTGAATTCTGCATATAATAGGCCAAGCCTCCCAGCTACAGCTCGTGGCAAACCTGCCTACATGGTTTGCAATGCTGGTTTCCGATCAGCGAAGTTAAGCTACAAGGGTTTGGCAGTAGTTGGATAGGTGACCCTCCAACAACAGATGTTGCCACACATACATGGAGTTGGTGAAATGTCCTTGGTTTGCTACCAGGGTCCAAGTAGCCCAGGAGTGTTGAACAAGCTCCAATGCCTGTGTAGTTCCGTTTCACTCATACGAAAATGAGTACCTGGTTGCATTGTGGCTAAATGAATCCAGGGGAGCAGTTGGTGGCTTAAGTGCTGCCAACAAACACACGAGAATGATAACTTCGCTAGCCACCAGGATTGCTCATAAGTTGTTGGGCTGACTCTCTCAAGTGTTAGCCTTGTCCAAGCCAGGCGTAAAAGAGGGTACCTGGTGTAAAATCGACTATGGCATGGTCGTATTCTGGGGCAAATTTGGTTGCTTGTCTAAGCTTCTCCTGTATTTATACGACGGCTACCTTCCTCACCCCCTACTACTTTCTGTCCCCATCCTTGCTTCAAGGCATTGAGTGATCAAAATTAATTGCTTGTCTCACCTTCGCCTGTATTCATACGTGTGTGTGCTCCAGCACAGTCGGTTACTAGAGCCCAAGCTAGCAACAGCTCCAGGAAAAGACCAGTTGGTACTTTCCCGGCTCCTTTACCTAGGAGCCATGAAAGATGAACGGAATGGCATTGTAGGCGAGCATCCAGAGGCGGGAGGCTCGCGCGGCGTCGACAACCAAGCCTCGAGCCTGCTGTTTCATGCCTAACCTCGAGCTAGTAGCCAGATATCCTGTGGTATATAATTATCTGTCGGCATTCTCTGTGGCATTGCATGGAGAGCAGGATAGAAGTACTATAATCTACACCGAGAAGGAGTTGAATGGTACGACGTATCCCTAATCGGCGAGCCGCAGCCGTTTTGAGCCGCTAAGGCCGCATTGGTTGTAACATAGCCAATTACAGGTGCACAGTCGAGAAGTGATAAAATTTAGTAGAGGTTAAGGTATATTACTGTAGTTTTAAGTGAAGTTCATAGGAGTGCACTATCAACAACAAAAGTTCGTTCCTCCCCCAACCTGTCTCTGTGTTAACCCGAATCACCTGGGGGTAGAAAACAAAGCATTTATTGGGTGTAAATGGCACTTCTTTCAGATGCTTCGTATGTTGACCACCAGGTCGAGATATATATATATATATATATATATATATATATATATATATATATATATATATATATATATATATATATATATATATATGGGATCACTCAACTCGCCGCGGAGAGATCACTTGGAAAACAGGATTAACTTGTGGCTGAGAATATAGCTAAAGTGACGAAGGGGATGGGGGGGAGGGGGAGTTTACTGTGTTGTCTAGTGGAGGGGCGGGGCTTTAATTTATGCGGTGTTTTGGTAGTGTGGTCATGGTGTGGTGGTGATTTGGTAACGTGATGTGATGTGTGGTGTGGTTGTAATGTTTGTAATTGTGATGCGTTGTAGTTGAGTGATGTATTAAAAAGTGAAGTATAGTCATTTTGGTGTTTATTGTGGTGTATTGGTGTGGTGTTTGTTTGGTGAGTTTTAGATGTGGAATAGCACATCAGTAGGCCTATGTGTTATAATGTGCTGAGGTGTGGTGTGTTATATTGATGTTGTAGGGTTGAGGAATGTGGGGGAATATGTGTGTGTTTGTGAGAGTGTAATAATAGCGTTGGTATGTGTATCTGTGTGAGTCTGTGTGTATGTATGTGTGTGAGAATGTTGGTGTGTGTGAGAGTAATACTAGTGTTGGTGTGTGTGTAACAATGTGTTGGTATGTGTGTGAGTCTGTGTGTATGTATGTGTGTGAGAATGTTGGTGTGTGTGAGAGTAATACTAGTGTTGGTGTGTGTGTGTGTAACAATGTGTTGGTATGTGTGTGAGTCTGTTTGTATGTATGTGTGTGTGAGAATAATACTAGTGTCGGTGTGTGTGTGTGTAACAATGTGTTGGTATGTGAGTCTGTGTGTATGTATGTGTGTGAGAATGTTGGTGTGTGTGAGAGTAATACTAGTGTTGGTGTGTGTGTGTGTAACAATGTGTTGGTATGTGTGTGAGTCTATGTGTGTGAGAATGTTGGTGTGTGTGAGAGTAATACTAGTGTCGGTGTGTGTGTGTGTGTGTGTGTGTGTGTAACAATGTGTTGGTATGTGTGTATGTATGTGTGTGTGAGAATGTTGGTGTGTGTGAGAGTAATACTAGTGTCGGTGTGTGTGTGTGTAACAATGTGTTGGTATGTGAGTCTGTGTGTATGTATGTGTGTGAGAATGTTGGTGTGTGTGAGAGTAATACTAGTGTTGGTGTGTGTGTGTGTGTAACAATGTGTTGGTATGTGTGTGTATGTGTGTGAGTCTGTGTGTATGTATGTGTGTGAGAATGTTGGTGTGTGTGAGAGTAATACTAGTGTCGGTGTGTGTGTGTGTAACGATGTTTTGGTATGTGAGTCTGTGTGTATGTATGTGTGTGAGACTGTTGGTGTGTGTGAGAGTAATACTAGTGTTGGTGTGTGTGTGAGTGTGAATGTGTGAGTGAGTGTGAATGTGTGTGTGTGTGTCTAATAATAGTGTTGGTACTGAATGATGTAATGTATGGCAGCGGTGTGATGTCACACAGTAGGGTGGGTGTGGGTGAAGGGTGTGTTGTGAAATGTGTGCTGGTGTGGTGCATTAAAGTGTTGTGCATTATCTTGTATACTTATGCGGTTATATATATATATATATATATATATATATATATATATATATATATATATATATATATATATGATTAATACTTAATATATTAGACAAAATTAAATGGTGTTGGGATTGTAACTTGAACATGCTTAATGGGGGATCTCCACTTGAGGGATTTTTTTCTTGGCCCCTTTCTCCCTCATGTTTAGCCCCATTGCTTTTGATATTATAAAACGTTTGCCCCATTAGTTTAGCGATTTTAAGAACTTTCACCCCATATTAATACCTTTCGTGCAATTCAGGTGTCGATTTTATCCTGGCGAGCGATAGCGACCCTGTAATGTAACAGGAAACGGCCTTCGGCCGGGACATTTTTCTACCGAAAAATTTACAAATTTATCTTGAAGGGGGTCAAGGCAGTGTAATTTTTAAGCTTGATGGAGGTCTAGGGTACAAACTAAATACCTCCCCTTAACCCATTCAGCCAATGGGGCCTTTTTGGACCTCCCATGATTCGCTCCATTATTTTGAAGATTAGGCTATAAGATATTTCACCCCATTAGTTTCGGGACAAGAAGACGTTTCATCCCATTCATGTGACGATAGCGAGCCTGTATCTTAGAAGAAATCGGTCTTTGGCTGAGACATTTTCGTATCGAAAAATGTACAAGTTCAGTTAGACCCCATCTGAGTGGGCTAATACTAACGTAAAATGACATAGTTGATGGCCAAGATTGTCGGTAAACTATTCATGCTGACTATACCTCTGGTGGTGGAATGTGGTGGTGGAATGTGGTGGTTGTGGTGGAATGTGGTGGTGGTGGAATGTGGTGGTGGTGGTGGTGGTGGAATGTGGTGGTGGTGGTGGAATGTGGTGGTGGTGGTGGTGGTGGTGGTGGTGGTGATGATACAATGTGAACTTTTTTATAGTTTGGACAAAAAATATTGAGTCAAACAACGCTAATAACTGGTCATTGCTGCGGCTATTACCAGAGTCGGGCTCCGGTTTTTATATTCGCCCATTTGGTATGCAATGATTTATTCACCCATTTGGTATGCAATGATTTATTCACCCATTCGGTATGCAATGATTTATTCACCCATTCGGTATGCAATTATTTATTCGCCCATTTGGTATGCAATGATTTATTCACCCATTTGGTATGCAATGATTTATTCACCCATTTGGTATGCAATGATTTATTCACCCATTTGGTATGCAATGATTTATTTAGTTTGTTTTATTCTGGCTACTCTTAGACGATTGTATTCACCTTTTGTTCCACTATGTGTATGAAGGTGACAAAAAGTAGGCGGCCTGTAACGAGTGCCTCCCCCAAAGCCAAAAGAGTGACAGAGAGCCAAATTCAAGGGACGTTTACGTCAAAATGACTGGACACACTAAGTTTAAAGCAGTCTAAGTCGTAGGATGAAGGACAGACTGAGTTAGGGAGAGAGTTCTAGAGTTAGCGCCTTGAGTAGAAGAAAGACGGAGAAAATTTGCTAATTCTTGGGTTGGAGAGTTGGAACTGTAGGAGTCGGATGATTAGTTGAGGTAAACTGTGTTCCTTTTATTCCCAAGTGATCCTTCCAAAGCCGAATAACATCGGTTAATGGGAGGCAGACCGTTTGTTAGGCCTAGTAATTCATGTATTCATATATTTTTTTAGTTTCCTCCCTAGACCTCCATCAAGCTTAGAAAAACACCCCCTAGACGCCCCTTCAAGATAAATTTATACATTTTTCGGTAGAAAAATGTCCCGACCAAAGTCCGGTTCCTCTTAAAATTGCAGGCTCGCTATCGCTCGCCAGGAAATAATCGACACCTAAATGACACGAAAGGTCTTAAAATTGACAACGAAATGGGACGAAGGGTGTTAAAATCGCCAAACTAATGGGCCGAACGTCTTATAATCTCAAAACTAGTGGGGCTAAACATTAGGGAGAAGGGGGTCCAGAAAAATGGTCCGCCTCCCCTTAATGATACCCAGGATAACATCAAGAAAAGCGTCACAATACTGAAGGGGTTAACTAGTGGGTCGGTAATCATCGGGTCCTTTATTTTGTAATTGTAGTGTGTCTTTGTAATTGTAGTGTGTCTTTGTAATTGTAATGTGTCTTTGTAATTGTAATGTGTCTTTGTAATTGTAGTGTGTCTTTGTAATTGTAGTGTGTCTTTGTAATTGTAGTGTGTCTTTGTAATTGTAATGTGTCTGTAATTGTAATGTGTCTTTGTAATTGTAATGTTTAGATAGAATCAAGTGTTTATAGTTAAATAGATAGATAGATAGATAGATAGATAGATAGATAGATAGATAGATAGCCGTTCTCTTTTAGCTCGTTTACACTTACAGTTAAACTAATTATATTTTCAGCTTAGGATAGAACGCTCACAATGTTTAATATTAACACGGAAAATATACAAATATATTAGTAGTTCCTATCCACAATTGGTCAATTCCAAAATATTTGATTGGGTTATAAATACTGACCTATTGATATTCATGTAGTAGTGTGTGGGTGACAAATTTATCTCGAAGGGGAATCTTGGGGAGATTTTATTTTTTTTTTTTTTTTTTTTTTTTTTTTTTTTTTAGCGGTGATGGTGGTTTAGGGAGGAAACTAAAAATACATTAAATAAATACATATACCGACCATTAAATAAACCCTTCCCCCTTAAGGTTGAGAGATTCAGAGATGGGTGTCAAATTATTATGTCTTATGAGTGTACATAACATAAAACATGTCGTTTAAGGTTGTATTATGGTGCTGTTTAAGTTGGCAGTGGTTGATGGATGGGTGGGTGTGGGTGTGGGTATGGGTGTGGGTGTGTGTGTGTGTGAGACATAAGAAAGAGAGAGAGTCGATTGGTGATTCGGTAATGCTTTGTCGTCTGTTTCTTGAGAGAGCGAGAAATTTAATGTCAATGACTTACAAGAACACACACACACACACACACACACACACACACACACACACACACACACACACACACACACACACGTTGTTTGCTACCGCTCTAAAATAAAACTATATATCACGCATATTAATCAAAGGCATATATTTATGTTACATATATACACAAGAGCCCCATTGTTACGTAGCATAAAGACAATGCCACATGAGCGATTGCTGCGTCAATGTTTACAAGCAATTATTGTTGTCTGGCTGCCTGAAAATGTAAGTCCCATAAGAAATACACGGTTTATATTTATCTACCTTCAATCTAGTTTCCGATTCCACTACGAAAGAGTCCCAAAATAGTACGAGAAAAATACTTGCTCATCGAAAATTGCCCGAAAATGCGCTTGTGTGACACCACCTTAAGGGGAGGTTTTTAGCTTGGTCCCTAGATATCCTTCAAGCTTAAGATTACACCCCCTTGAGCCCCTTTCAAGATAAATTTGTACATTTTTCGGTAGAAAAATGTCCCGGCTGAAAGCCGGTTCCTCTTAAATTACAGGCTCGCTATCGCTCGCCAAGATAAAATCGACACCTAAATGGCACGAAAGGTCTTAAAATTGATAGAAATGAGTTGAAAGTTCTTAAAATCGTCAAAATAAGGGGGTGTACGTCTTAAAATTAGAAAAACGATGGGGCTAAACATGAGGGAGAAAGGAGTCAAGAAAAAAAAAATCCCTCAAGTGAAAATCTCCCCGTAATACAAGATGAATGAACAAACAATGAATGCAAGTCAACAATGCAACCCCAAAAATATGAGCTTCACAAATACATGGCACGGGTAATTATATATATATATATACTGTACCGGTATATCTGGCTGACTTAAGGGGAGATCTCCACTTGAGGGATTTTTTTCTTGACCCCTTTCTCCCTCATGTTTAGCCCCATTGCTTTTGATATTATAAAACGTTTGCCCCATTAGTTTAGCGATATTAAGAACTTTCACCCCATATTAAGACCTTTCGTGCAATTCAGGTGTCGATTTTATCCTGGCGAGCGATAGCGAGCCTGTAATTTAAGAGGAACCGGCCTTCGGCCGGGACATTTTTCTACCGAAAAATGTACAAATTTATCTTGAAAGGGACTCAAGGGGGTGTAATTTTAAGCTTGATGGAGGTCTAGGGAACAAACTAAATACCTCCCCTTAATTAAAGGGAGATGGGCTGTTTTTCTGGTCCCCCTTCTTTCTCGTGTTTAGCCCCAATTGTTTTCAGATTTTATAAGACGTTCGGCCCATTAGTTTGGCGATTTTAAGACCTTTCGCCCAATTTGCTGTCAATAATAAGATCTTTCGTGTTATTTAGGTGTCCATATTTTCCTGGCGAGCGATAGCGAGTCTGTAATTTCGGAGGAACCGCCCTTCGATCAGGACATTATTCTACCGAAAAATGTACAAATATAATGAGTATGGGGGTCTTAGGGATGCTTTCTTATTACTCTTGATGGAGGTCTAGGGAGGAAACTAAACAAAATATATATATATATATAATAAATATATAGCCAATATAAATCGATCAATAAATACCCCCTACCCCCTTACCAACACCAATGTTTTCTAGTGCATGCAAGGAGAAATAACACATATAATAACACATGTAAATAACACATAGAATAACACATATAATAACACATGTAAATAACACATAGAATAACACATATAATAACACATGTAAATAACACATAGAATAACACATATAATAAGTAAATAACATATAATAACACATATAATAAGTAAATAACACATAATAACACATATAATAAGTAAATAACATATAATAACACATAATAAGTAAATGACATATAATAACACATATAATAAGTAAATAACATATAATAACACATATAATAACACATATAATAAGTAAATAACATAATAACACATATAATAACACATATAATAACACATATAATAAGTAAATAACATATAATAACACATATAATAAGTAAATAGCATAGAAAAGTGAATAAGTACTATAATTACACACATTTGTTTTAGTTTTCTACATGCAAAAGAACTTGCCAAAATTACACAGCGCAAATTACAATTACACGCACATGCACGCGGACACACGCACACTGACACACACAAACTAACACATCACACACACAATACCTCACACACACACACACACACACACACACACACACACACACACACACACACACACACACACACACACACACACACACACACACAATATCACACGCATACTCACAAATTAAGAGCACACAAATACACACACACCGACACACATACACATTCCTCGGCGTCAGCTAGTTAAGACAGGTGGTATGTGCGATCAGGTGTGGATGGAGAGGTGAGGGAGGTGGGGGAGAGGGAGGGGAGAATAGATTGGGGAGGGGTGGGAAATAGATTGAGGAGGGGTGGGGAATAGATTGGGGAAGGGGTGGGAAATAGATTGAGGAGGGGGCAGAGGGCTTATTGGTGAGGGGTGGATGGGGGAGAATAGGTTGGGGAGAGAGGGGTGGGTGAGAATAGGTTGGGGAGGGGTGAGTGGGTGATAATAGGTTGGGGAGGGTGGGGAATAGATTGGGTTTTTTTTTTTTTTGTCCTATCTCCCATTTTCTTCCTAATTTTCATAAATGATCTTCTCAACTGTACCTCCAGTCCCATCCATTCATACGCAGACGACTCTACCTTACACTACTCAATTAGTTTTCCTGAACGCCCCAGCCAGCAATCCCTCAAAGACAAACGTAATGAAGCCATGCAACACTTATTTTCTGATCTAACTACTATTTCCAATTGGGGAAGAGAAAACCTTGTAATCTCTCTATTCACCGCAATGTTGCATCTCTCTCACTATTCTATCGCTACTATAATAATCAATGTTCCTCAGAGCTTTCCCAGTGTATACCACCTCCTCTACGTAGGGTACGTAGTACCCGTCTTGCAACACAATCCCACCCCTACTCTGTGCAACTCTCCAACCCAAGAGTGAAACGTTATTCTCAGATTTTCTTCTATTCAACTGCTGAGCTATGGAACTCTCTCCCAGAATCAGTCTTTCCCTCTTCCTATGACTTAAATTGCTTCAAACTCTGTGTGTCCAGGCATTTTGGCTCGAACGTCCCTTGATTTTGGCCCTGTCACTCTTTCAACTCTGGGGGAGGCACTCGTCACAAGCAGCTTTGCCTTTTGTATGCCTCATCCACACAGAATAATAAAACTACTATATACTGTTTGTACATTCTTGTTGAGTAAGCTAGCAATGTAAATAGATTGAAGTTATGTAACATATACAATTATGCTTTCATGAATAGTGTGTGGGCAGTATCAAGCGTTCATTGGTGTGTGTGGGTGTGTGTGAATGAGAGTATGTATGTGTGTGTGTGTGGGTGGGTGGGTGGGTGTGTGTGTGTGTGTGTGTGTGTGTGAGAGTGGGTGTGTGTGTGTGAGAGTGGGTGTGTGTGTGTGTGAGTGAGAGTATGTATGTGTGTGGGGGGGTGTGTGTGGGTGGGTGGGTGTGTGTGTGTGTGGGTGGGGGTGGGTGTGTGTGTGTGTGTGAGTGAGAGTATGTATGTATGTGTGTGTGTGTGTGAGTGAGAGTATGTATGTGTGTGTGGGGGTGGGTGTGTGTGTGTGTGTGTGAGAGTGTGTGGGTGTGGGTGGGTGGGTGTGGGTGTGTGTGTGTGTGAGAGAGAGAGTATGTATGTGTGTGTGTCTGTTTGTGTGTGTGAGAGTATGTATGTGTGTGTGTGTGTGTGTGTGTGTGTGTGTGAGAGTATGTATGTGTGTGGGTGGGTCTGGTGATAGTAAGAGTATGTGTGTGTGTGTGTGTGTGTATGTGTGTGTGTGTGTAGCTCATGCATGTGTAGCTCATGCATATTGTGAGTTGCTTACATGGTCTAATATACTTAAGACATATTCCAGAAGCCATGTTTTTGAATACATAATAGTCTCCACTATTATTAGACTCCACCCAATGCTCAAGGTTACACTAATGATAAAGAAATAGTATATAAGCTTAAGGGAGCCCACCTCGCTTGTTTGCTCTTTCTCTCCCTCTCTTTGGCTTGTATCTATTCAGCCTGCTGTTTTAAGACGTTTAACCCCATCCAGGTGTCAATATTTCCCTGGCGAGCGGTAGCGAGCCAGCATATATATATTTTTGTTTCGACAGCAAGCTAGATTTGTTCATGTTTCGATAGAAAAATTTCTCCGGCGAAGCCGGATTTCTCCATACAATGCTGGCTCGCTATCGCTCGCCAGGATAAATTCGACACCTGGATGGGGATAAACGTCTTAAAACAGTTGGCTGAATGGGGCCGAATGGATACAAGCCAGGGAAAGATAAAAAAGGAGAGAAAGATAAAAAAAAAAAACGGTGACCCCCCCTTAATCTCCAGTTTAGTATACTTGGAAGACATTTCAGATCCTAATCTCAGTATTATACAGCTCCAAATTGTGGCTAAATACAGTTCCGAACCTGTCTATTCTATTATGTAGCCTATACTGAAGCCCAATCCCCACTTTTCCTAATTTTAGTTTTTCCCTTTATTTTATTTTTTTTCTTTTTTTTTTTTTTTTTTCTTTTTTTTTTTTTGGGGGGGGTGGCCGACTCAAGACAGAGCCAGCATAGGGACAACACAACAGAAAGCAATGAACCCACACAAACAAAATACAAATTCACACCCATCTACCTGGTCCCTATTATTTACCCTCCCTCTTGTTATGAACTAACCATTTTTTACAGGAGACCAATATTCAAATTTGAGTAAAAAATATTATATTCGCAATGCATATATAATAAAAATGTGTTGCAGTATTTGTTCTATGTCAATAAACAATAACTTTACTCCTGAAGACATTTTGGGTGGGGGGGGGGGGGGGTACATGTCCCCTCCTATATTACCCAGTATATCTTGTAAATATGAAATATGCCTTTGTTATTGGTTTAGGTGCTTATGATCTGGGTGTGGGTGTCCCGAGTTCGAATCCCGGGAGGACCATATGCTTTCATTCGTTTATTCAAGTGCATTGGGGTGGTTTGTAATTGATGATTAATGTTAAGAACGGGGGTGTTACTTAAGGGGAGATTTCCACTTGAGGGATTTTTTTTCTGGACCCCTTTCTCCCTTATGTTTAGCCCCATTGCTTTTGAAGTTTTAAGACGTTCGGGCCCCATTAGTTTGGCGATTTTAAGAAGTGTCACCCCATTAATGTCACTTTTAAGACCTTTCGTCCCATTTAGGTATCGATTATTTCCTGGCGAGCGATAGCGAGCCTGTATTTTAAGAGGAACCGGCCTTCGGCCGGGACATTTTTCTACCGAAAAATGTACAAATTTATCTTGAAAGGGGGTCAAGGGGGCGTAATTTCAAGCTTGATGGAAGTCTAGGAAACACAATAAAAACCTCCCCTTAAATTATCAGTATAATTGGTATATTAGAGTCAAGGCAGAGGCACTGTTGGAATTTAAGGCTATATTATATTCCTCAGCATGACCTATTATGGCCGCGCTTATGCTGGGTAGGCAGCCTATGTCAGTGCCACCAGCCTTGATCTTGAAATGGTTAAGGGGGGTCACCTGTTTTTTTGTTTTTTATCTTTCTCTCCTTTTCTCTCTTTCTCTGACTTGTATCCATTCGGTCCCATTCAGCCAACTGTTTTAAGACGTTTATCCCCATCCAGGTGTCGATTTTATCCTGGCGAGCGAAAGCGAGCAAGCATTGTATGGAGAAATCCGGCTTTGCCGGAGAAATTTTTCTATCGAAAAATGTAAAAATTTAGCTTTCTGTCAAAACAAAATATATATATATAATTGAGTTTAGAAGTGAAGTTGGTTGGTGGACAAATATATATATAATATATATATATAATATAATATAATCCCGTATATCTTTAAAGTATGAGATATGCCTTTGTTATCATCAGTATAATTGGTATATATATATTATAGTGGAGGCAGCGGCACTGTTGGAATGCGAGGCTATAGTATATTCCCCTGCATGAACTATTATGGCCGCACTTATGCAGGGTAGGCAACCAATGTCAATGTCAACAGCCTTGATCTTGAAGTGGTTAAGGGGGTTAGTGCTTGGTTTTTGGTCTATATTTTAATCTATCAATTTATTTTTAGTTTCCTCGCTAGACCCCATCAAGCTTAGAGAAACACCTCCTACACCCCCTTTTCAAGATATATTTGTACATTTTTCGGTAGAAAAATGTTCCGGCCAAAGGCCGGTTCCTTCTAAAATTAGAGGCTCGCTCTCGCTCGCCAGGAAAAAAATCGACACCTAAAGGGCACGAAAGGTCTTAATATTGACAACAAAATGAGTCGAAAGTATAAACATCGCCAAACTAACGGAACGAACATCTTAAAACCTCAAAACGAATATGCTAAACATGAGGGAGAAGGGGGTCCAGCAAAAGCGACTACTATACCCCCTCGAGCGGAATGTATACACCAAACTATTATAATGAGACCATGATTTGCTGTTCAACTATACATCCAACCCCCACCCCTCCATCGCATAATATGTACAGTCGGCCACATAAGTTCCATTCCTCTGCGTGTGATCTTATACGTGGATTATATAATGCGCACGGTTAATTTATTACTGTAGTCTATTTTTTTCCAGCTGAGCCTAAATTGTCATGTATCTATCTTTGTTACTCAGCTATAAGGTAGATTTTGTAGCGAAAGATGATGGTTATTATGAAAGCTTGGCATTACTATGACACACAGCCATAGTAGTTTCATATATTTCCATTAATTATCGAGAAATCAGCTAATAAGAGATTCAATTTACGATCAGCTGGACAAAAATAGAGTTATAGTGTAGTTTCTTATGCAGTAGTTAACTCTTCGGATTAGTCCACCGCTAATTAAAAGAAATCACACTCGCATTTCATTCATAATATTTGACCTATGCATACATATATGTTTTCCCTGTTCTTGCTCTGTCTTGAGTCGGCCACACCCACCCCCAAACAAAAGAAAAAAAAAAAAAACAAAAAAAAGAGGGAAAAAGAAAAGAAAACAAAAAAATAGGAAAAGTGGGGATTCTATCTATCTATCTATTGCCTGACGCCGTGATCCCCGAAGGGATGGCCACGAACGAACCGCCCCCATGCACCTCTGTTCCCCAGTCAGTCGACGCCCCTCCCCCCAACCAGCACCGCCTTCGTTCATGTAGTTCCTCACTCCATCCTTCCACCTCATATTCGGTCTACACCTCCCCCTCTGTCCCTCCACCTCGCTCTCGTACACCCTCTTAGTCATTCTCTCGCTTTCCATACGTTCCATATGGCCGAACCATCTCAAGTTGTTCCTTTTCACACTTTCCAGCACATCTACCTCCACAGCCCAGATACTTAAAAGAGTTGACGATCTCCATAGCCTGACCGTTCAGCTTCACCTCACACTCTGTGACTTCACCCCTTTCGAAGACCATAACCTTGCTCTTCCCCGTATTTACCTTCAAATTCCGTTTTTCGCACACTGTTCCAAACTCATTTACCAGACCTTGCAACTCCCATTCATTATCACTCATCAGAACTGTATCATCCGCAAACAGCAGTATAGGTAGCTTCCACTCAATTCCCTCCCTTTTCAGCGATACACCAACATCCACTGCTCTTGATAGTATTTCTTTCATGACTCCATCCATATATACAGTAAACAACCACGGGGACATCACACACCCCTGTTTCAAACCAACATTCAGGTCAAAGAACTCGCTCTGCTCACTCTCCACACGTACTGCCGCCTTTGCACCCTCATACATGCTCTTCACTGCTTTCAGCAACTTGCCCTCTACTCCGTATATTCTAAGTACTTTCCACAAACCTTCTCTATCCACTCTGTCATAGGCCTTCTCCAAGTCTATAAGGCAACATACACCTTTTGTTTCTTCTCCAGATACTTCTCCACAACACAATTCAGGGTAAAAATCTGATCTACACATCCTCTTCCCTTCCTAAAATCTCCCTGCTCGTCGCCTATCCATTTCTCCGTTCTCACTCTCACTCTCTCAATCACTACGCTACTGTATACCTTCCCTACTACGCTTAGAAGACATATTCCTCGGTGGTTACCACACACTCCTCTTTCTCCTTTGCCCTTATATAGGGGGACTATTATGCCAGTCTTCCAGTCATCAGGTGTGCACTCCCCTTCTCCCATGCTAGTTTGCACATTTTCCATACCCATTCTATCACTATCTCACCACCATACCTCAACATTTCCCCACACAATCCATCTGTTGGTGCTGTCCCCAACTTCACTCTTTTCATGGCTTCCCACACTTCTGACCTCCTGATCCCCACCTCCTCCTCCACTACTTCTCTTCTTCTGGGGATTGGGCCTGAGTAAATAGATAGCTAGATAGATAGATATATGGTCACGACGAGGAATATAAATTATGTGGACAACAGTACTGTACCAAGGCCACCTAGAGTACTCGGTGGCCTTGACTGTACACCGTAGGTCACATATGATGGGCCGTAACTTTTCGAAGCTATTTAGGAACTTGTGTTTGAAGTATACTGTAGTTTTACCTAGTGTATTAATGTTATCCTAGTGTAGTCATTTAAGGGGGTCACCGATATTTTTTTTTTTTTTTTGGTATCGTTCTCTCCTTTTCTCTCTTTCTCTGGCTTGTATCCATTCGGCCCCATTCAGCCAACTGTTTTAAGACGTTTATCCCCAACCAGGTATCGATTTCTTCCTGGCGAGCGATAGCGAGCCAGCATTGTATGGAGAAATCCGGCTTCGCCGGAGAAATTTTTCTATCGAAAAATTTACAAATTTAGCTTGCTGTCAAAACAAAAATATATATATGCTGGCTCGCTACCGCTCGCCAGGAAAATATTGACACCTAGATGGGAGTAAACGTCTTAAAACAGTAGGCTGAATGAGGCCGATTGGATACAAGCCAAAGAGAGAGGGAGAGAAAGAGAAGAAAAAAAAAGCGAGGTAGGCTCCCTTAAGGCTGTGATCGAGGCGGAGGAGGAGGCAGACAGGTTCAGAAATGGTGTCTTACATTTAACCTTTCTCTCCTCTGGTTTCTTCAACCTTTGAGTATACCGTACAGCCTTGTGCATCAGGAGTTCCAACGGGTCCGGTATTAAGGGGAGATTTCCACTTGAGGGATTTTTGTTCTGGACCCCTTTCTCCCTCATGTTTAACCCCATTGCTTTTGAGATTTTAAGACGTTCGCCCTATTAGTTTGGACATTTTAAGACATTTTGCCCCATTTCTGTCAATTATAAGACCTTTCGTGCAATTAAGGTGTCAATTTTGTCCTGGCGAGCGATAGCGAGCCTGTAATTTAAGAGCAACTGGCCTCCGGCCGGGAATTTTTTCTACCAGAAAATGTACAAATTTATCTTGAAAGGGGGTCTAGGGGGTGTAATTTTAAGCTTGATGAAAACGTAGGGACCAAACTAAATACCTCCCCTTAATTGCATTTATGTTATTTTAGCTAGTTGTAGATCAATGCCTAACATTAACTTAAAATTAGATAGATTTAACATTAACTTAAATTTAGATAGATTTAACATTAACTTTAAATTTAGATAGATTTAACATTAACTTTAAATTTAGATAGATTTAACATTAACTTAAATTTAGATAGATTTAACATTAACTTAATTTAGATAGATTGCATTCCTTGGATTCCTTGAGGTAGACCCCTAAAATCGTCCAATAATAGCCATAATGTATGTAATTATGCCTCATCTTACTAGAATAGTAGTTTGAATTATCTTTAGCTAATGACCCCGAACACGCTCATTTTGTGGTAACCAGATCAGCTTCTAATAATTATGTTGTCTTGTGTGTGTGTGTGTGTGTGTGTGTGTTGTTTTTTTTTTTTTTTTTTTTTTTTTTTTTTTTTTTCTCTCTCTCTCTCTCTCAACTACTTTTTTTTCTCATACAATCATTCATATTGATATATTTAAGGGGAGGTTTTTAGTTGATTCCTTAGACTTCTATCAAGCTTGAAATTACTCCCCCTAGACCCCCTTTCAAGATAAATTTGTACATTTTTCGGTAGAAAAATGTCCCGGTCGAAGGCCGATGCCCCTTAAATTACAGGCTCGCTATCGCTCGCTAGGAAAAAATCGACACCTAAATGGTACGAATGGTCTTAAAATTGACAGAAATGGGGTGAGGGTTCTTAAAATCGCCAAACTAATGGGGCGAACGTCTTAAAATCTCAAAAGCAATGGGGCTAAACAGGAGGGAGCAAGGGGGTCCAGAAAAATTAAAAATCCTCCAGGTGGAAATCTCCCCTTAAAACAACCATTCATATTGATATATTTAATACTATACCGGGTATCATCTTACGGTTAAGTTAATTGTTAAGTTAAGTGATTAAATGTTATAGATATAGGCTATACGTTTGTATATTAAATGTTATAGATATAGGCTATACGTTTGTAAATGTTATAGATATAGGCTATACGTTTGTATATTAAATGTTATAGATATAGGCTATACGTTTGTATATTAAATGTTATAGATATAGGCTATACGTTTGTATATTAAATGTTATAGATATAGGTACGTTTGTATATTAAATGTTATAGATATAGGCTATACGTTGTATATTAAAATGTTATAGATATAGGCTATACGTTGTATATTAAATGTTATAGATATAGGCTATACGTTTGTATATTAAATGTTATAGATATAGGCTATACGTTTGTATATTAAATGTTATAGATATAGGCTGTACGTTTGTATATTAAATGTTATAGATATAGGCTATACGTTTGTATATTAAATGTTATAGATATAGGCTATACGTTTGTATATTGGGAGCAACTTATAACAAAACCATGGTCTAAGAGACTTGAACTTCTCATGGACTCACTGAAGGCAACTTAAGGGGAGATTTCCACTTGAGGGATTTTTTCTTGACTCCTTTCTCCCTCATGGTTAGTAGCCCCATTGCTTTTGATATTATAAGACGTTCGCCCCATTAGTTTGGCGATTTTAAGAACTTTCGCCCCATTTATGTCAATTTTAAGACTTTTCGTGCCATTTAGGCGTCGATTTTTTCCTGGCGAGCGATAGCGAGCCTGTAATTTAAGAGGAACGGGCCTTCGGCCGGGAAATTTTTCTACCGAAAAATTTATCTTGAAAGGGGGTCTAGGGGCTGTAATGTTAAGCTTGATGGAGGTCTAGGGAACTGACTAAAAACCTCCCCTTAAGAAGGATCTGTGGAAGTTAAAAGGGTTAAAACTGTGTCGTATGCTTGTATTTGTCTGTGAAGGCTAATCCATTGGGTATTAGCCAAAATTAAAACCCGCTAAATTAGAAAGGCTTTTGTCTAGGCCGTATATATAAATGGCCCAGACAATAGCCTTTCTTTATTAAATTGATGTATTACCGCTAGAAAAACGTAGATGGAATAATTACCCACGATTTGCATAATTAAGGGGAGGTTCTTAGTTTGGTCCCTAGATATCCTTCAAGCTTAAGATTACACCCCCTTGAGCCCCTTTCAAGATAAATTTTTACATTTTTTGGTAGAAAAATGTCCCGGCTAAAAGCCGGTACCTCTTAAATTACAGGCTCGCTATCGCTCGCCAGGATAAAATCGACACCTAAATGGCACGAAAGGTTTTAAAATTGACAGAAATGGGTTGAAAGTTCTTAAAATCGTCAAAATAATGGGGGCAAACGTCTTAAAATTAGAAAAACAATGGGGCTAAACATGAAGGAGAAAGGAGTCCAGAAAAAATTCCCTCAAGTGGATATCTCCCCTTAATTAAGACGTTGGGAGATAAGAAGAACACTGTATAATGTCTTTTAGAGCTACTACTTATTAACACGGTAATCCATGGACATCAGCCTTGTGAGGATTAAGGGGAGGCAGACCGTTTTCCTGGACCCCCTTCTCCCTAATGTTTAGCCCCACTAGTTTTGAGATTATAAGACGTTCGGCCCATTAGTTTGGCGATTTTAACACCTTTCGCTCCATTTCGTTGTCAATTTTAAGACCTTTCGTGCCATTTAGGTGTCTATTTTTCCTGGCGAGCGATAGCGAGCCTGCAATTTTAAGAGGAACCGGCCTTCGGCCGGGACATTTTTCTTCTGAAAAATGTACAAATTTATCTTGAAGGGGGGTCTAGGGGGTGTAATGTTAAGATTGATGGAAGTCTAGAGAACAAACTAAAAACCTCCCCTTAATGCTAATAATTGTGACCGCATGAACTTAGGCGTGTGTGTGTATGATTATAATATTCTAGACAGATGTTCTCCTTTTTTTCTCCTTTTGTTTATGCCTATAGAAAGTTTTACACACCTTTCGAAATCGTAGACAAATGTTGATGGAATCGCGAACGCAACTGTACCTCCGATTACTGTTTGACAATTATTATAAAAAAGAGGCCTCCAGCGACTAACTCACAGGCTCGAACTATCAAACTTAACCCTTTTTACTACCACAGATGTTTGTTTGTTTTTTTAAGGGGGGGAATGGGCCGGTTTTCTGGACCACTTTCTCCCTCGTGTTTAGCCCCATTAGTTCTCAGATGTTAAGATGTTTGCCCCATTAGTTAGTCGATTTTAAGACCTTTCGCCCCATTTCTTCGTCAATATTTAGACCTTTCGTGCTATTTAGGTGTCGATTTTTTTCCCTGGCGAACGATAGTGAGCCTGTAATGTTGGAAGAAACGGCCTTCGGCCGGGAAATGTTTTACCGAAAAATTTACAAATTAATCTAGAAGGGGGATCTAATGGATGTTCTTTTGGTTTTATTTAATGGATGTCTAGGGAGGAAACTAGAAAAATAATGAATACATGCCAAAATCGCCCAAAAAGTGAACCATTTCCTCTTAAGCTGCACACAGTCGTCTAAATATACCAAGAATATACTTAAGAAGATTTACAGAATGGGTTAAGCTCAGTATCCAATAATAGTCACGCTATTATGTTAAGGGGGGTCACTGGCTTTTTTGTATCCTTCTCTCCTTTTCTCTCTTTCCCTGGCTTGTATCCATTCGGCTCCATTCAGCCAACTGTTTTTAGACGTTTATCCCCATCCAGGAGTCGATTTATTCCTGGCGAGCGTTAGCGAGCCAGCATTGTATAGAGAAACTATCGACAAATTTACAATCTTAGCTTGCTGTCAAAACAAAAATATATATATGCTGGCTCGCTACCGCTCGCCGGGAAAATATTGACACTTGGATGGGGGTAAACGTCTTAAAACAGTAGGCTGAATGGGGCCGAATGGATACAAGCCAAAGAGAGAGGGAGAGAAAGAGAAAACAAGCTAGGTGGTCTCCCTCATAAGCCAACCCGCCCCAAGCAACCAACCACCCACTTATTCACAACTACATCTGCGAACTCTATTTTCTGGACCGATGATAATAACTAGTATAATGTTTCTGTATTGAAGCAGATTTGGTGCATAAACAGGTTCAGTGGAATCTCGTCTACCCTCGGTCTCGTCTCTGCAGCTGCTTCAGAGAGAGGGAGAGAGAGAGTTAGAGTGAGATATAGACAGACATGCAGTGTGTGTGTGTGGTGTGTGTGAGAGAGAGCGAGAGAGCGAGAGAGCGAGAGCGAGAGAGAGAGAGCGAGAGAGAGAGAGCGAGAGCGAGAGCGAGCGAGAGCGAGAGAGAACCATTATCTAGATACCACAGACATCTTGGGATCACTTACGTATAGATTGTTAACATAATAATTGTATATGTTGGATACTCTTTGTGTGTACATAATCCCATACATGTGAACAGATGAACCCTACCATTGATCAAGTCAAGACACTAAACATAAGCATAGACTCTACAAATATGCCGTTTATTTGGTCTATTAATTCAAATATTCCTTTATTTCTTAGTTTCCTTGCTAGACCTCCATCAAATAAAAAAAAAACATCCATTAGATCCCCCTTCTAGATTAATTTGTAAATTTTTCGGTAGAAAAATTTCCCGGCCGAAGGCCGGTTCTTCCAACAATACAGGCTCACTATCGTTCGCCAGGGAAAAAATCGACACCTAAATAGCACGAAAGGTCTAAATATTGACGAAGAAATGGGGCGAAAGGTCTTAAAATCGACTAACTAATGGGGCAAACATTTTTACATCTGAAAACTAATGGGGCTAAACATGAGGGAGAAAGTGGTCCAGAAAACCGACCCATCCCCCCTTGCAAGACACACTAGCCATTTCTTGTCTGTATCCTGGCTTTTACTAGACTATTTTGTTCAGATTAGGAAGGGTATGTGGAGGTTAGAGGGTTAATTGAGATAGTCTTTACCCTGTTAATTCCCTCAGGTATTTTCTAAGCTGTATGAAATCGTCTAAGGATAGCCAGAATAAAGTGTCAAAAGGCGTCATGATCCTCAAAGGGTTAAGCTAATATATTGACCGAGGCACAAAAGAATGAAGTTTGTTTCGTTTATGTATTCCAAAGTTTCGATTGCAATATGCAACTCCACAATTGCACAATATTCCTATATTTCGACATACAGTGAGCATTAAAGCCGGTATCACACGAGAGCTTTTATAGTCAACATTCGATGATCAACAGTTTTCGGGCAACATTTCTGAAATATTTTACAACGGTATCAGAAACTAGACTGATGATGGATGAATTTAAGCAACCGAAATATTATATAATTGTTGACAACATAAGCTGCAAGACCAGTATTGAGGATAAATGCCTCTCTCTCTCTCTCTCTCTCTCTCTCTCTCTCTCTCTCTCTCTCTCTCTCTCTCTCTCTCTCTCTCTCTCTCTCTCTCTCTCTCTCTCTCTCTCCTTCTTCTGGTTTGCTATCCTTTCCTTCCACTGTCCCTTAGCAGTGGGTTAGCTATATCTACTAGAATTAAGTCCTTGACCACCTCGCTGGGATCGTAAGGTCTGTGTGGTCAGTGCATCTATGTAAATCTCTCTCACACACACGCACATAGACCACCCGGACCCCAGCCCCCGTTATTATGTCAGCTCCCACAACTGTCCCATGATTAAGGGGACACTGGCTGTTTGCTTGGTGTATTAATTTATGTTTTTTAGTTTCCTTCCTAGACCTCCATCAAGCTTAGAAAAACACCCCCTAGACCCCCCTTCAAGATAGATTTGTACATTTTTCGGTAGAAAAATGTCCTGGCCAAAGGCCGATTCCTCTTAAATTTACAGGCTCGCTATCGCTCGCCAGGAAAAAATCGACACCTAAATGGCACGAAGGGTCCTAATATTGACAAAGAAATGGGGTGAAAGGTCATAATACACCAAACTAATGGAACCAACGTCTGAAAATCTCAAAACTAGTGGGGCTAAACATTTGGGAGAAGGGGGTCCAGAAAAACGTTCTGTCGCCCCTTAAAGTGGTTCTATTGTATCTGTTCACTCTCACCCACGTGCCCTCATCTACTTCAGTTCATACCCTATCATCTCACTCTCTCTCTCTCTCTCTCTCTCTCTCTCTCTCTCTCTCTCTCTCTCTCTCTCTCTCTCTCTCTCTCTCTCTCTCTCTCTCTCTCTCTCTCTCTCTCTCTCTCTCTCTCTCTCTCTCTCTGTCTCTCTCTCTCTCTCTCTCTCTGTCTCTCTCTCTCTCTCTCTCTCTCTCTTTCTCTAGCTCGACAAGATAGTTGACTACTTAGAAATCCACAATTTAATTACAGATTCCCAACATGGATTCAGACGACACCGATCATGTCTTACTAATTTGCTGGAATTTGTCCATGAAATGCTGAGTGAGTATGACACAAGTAGAGCCATAGATATCCTTTACTTAGATTCTCAAAACACTTTTGAGAAAGTGCCTCATTGCAGGCTAATGTAGAAAGTGAGTGCTCTAGATATCAATACAGAGGTCACGAATTGGATAGAAAGTTGGCTACCAGGTAGACAACAACGAGTGGTAATCAATGAGGTTTCTTCTGAGCGGACTTCAATCACTTCTAGAGTTCCACAGGGATCTGTCCTTGGCCCACTACTGTTTATCATATATGCCAATGACATCGATATTGGTCTGTTGAGTGTGATCTCCAAGTTTGCAGATGACATAAAGCTCAGAATGACTGTGAAAGACCCCAAAGGGGTTAAACAGCTCAGGATGGACCTCAACAGACTGGGTGTATGGTCAGAGTCATGGCAGATGCCTCTGGTCTCCAGCACTCAGGAAAGATTTAGAGCAACTGGAAAGAGTACAAGCTACAGCTACAAATCTGATTCCATCGCTTAGACGACTGAGCTATGAGGACCGGTTGAGAGCTCTTGATCATTACCCATTGGGGAGACACAGACTAAGAGGTCAGCTCATTGAAGTTTTTAAATACTTAATGGGTTTGACAATGTGGATTATAGCAAAATATTTAGCCTCAATATGAATACAACACACAACCATGGCTGGAAATTATTGAAAAGGTTCAGCACTAGTATTTGTGGAAACTTTTTCACATACAAGATCTGTTCTACCTGGAACAAACTTCCTTGGAAGTTGTAAACAGTTCTTCAGTAGAGCAGGTCAAGAAGAGAGTAGATAGTATTTTGCACACTCTGTAATGAGTGTAGTGCACTAAACAGTCTTTCTCCTTCCACTTCCAGTATCTCCCCGGAATGGACCGCAAGGTCTCTAATATAGTTAATATTTATTGTAACGCTCTCTCTCTCTGTCTGTCTGTCTCTCTCTCTCTCGCTCTCGCTCTCGCTCTCGCTCTCGCTCTCGCTCTCTCTCTCTCTCGCTCTCTCTCTCTCTCTCTTTCCCCCCCCCCTCTCTCTCTCTTTCCCCCCCCCCCTCTCTCTCGCTCTCTCTCTCTCGCGTTCATTCCCTCTAATCTCAGTCCCACACTTGCATACCCAAAATTCGCTTTCCATTTCCATCCTTTTTCATGTTTTCACTTTCACTTCTTTCACTTCTTTCACTTTTTCACATTTTTTACTATTTTCACTTTTCACTTTCACTTTCACTTTGTTCATTGTTCTCACTGTTTTCACTTTAATTTTGTTCTTTTTTTCACTGTTTTTATTTTCACTTTTTTCATTTGTTTTTACCTTGTTTTCAGTTTTTCACTTTTTCCGGCAATGTTGTGGAGCAATTCTCGTCTGGTAATTTCAAAATTAAACTTGTATTTATCTTAAGGGGAGAAGTGTTAATTTATTTGTCGATTTAATTAATTATCTATTACCTCCATCGAGTATACAAATATAACATCCCCTAGATCCCACTTCTAGATATATTTGTAAATTTTTCGGTAGAAAAATGTCCTGGCCGAAGGCCGCTTCCTCCTTAAACTACAGGCTCGCTATCGCTCGCCAGGACAAAACTGACACCTAAATGGCACGAAAGGTCCTAATACTGACAAAGAAATAGGGTGAAAGGTTTTAAAATCGCCAAACTAATGGAACGAACGTCTTAATATCTCAAAACTAATGGGGCTAAACAAATACATCGATAACAGAGGCTAAGACGTTTCGTATATATAAACATAAAGGTCAAGGTGGTCCGAGGCGCTCCGTTAAGGGGGGTGACCTGCTGTTTTCTCGCTCTGGGTTGTATCCATTCAGCCCCATTCAACTTACTGTTTTAAGACGTTTATCCCCATCCAGGTGTCGATTTATACCTGGCGAGCGATAGCGAGCCACCATATGTTCGATAATGAGTTAGACAGCTGCTATGTTTGTCATTTTTCGATAGAAAAATTTCTCCGGCAAAGCCGGATTTCTCCATAAAATGCTGGCTCGCCATCACTCGCCAGGAAAAAATCGACACCTGGATGGGGATAAATGTCTTAAAACAGTAGGCTGAATGGGGCTGAATGGATACAAACAAGAAAGAGAAAAAAGCAGGTCAACACCCTTAAGGGGAGATGGGTCGTTTTTCCGGTCTCCCTTCTTCCTCATGTTTAGCCCCATAGTTTTGAGATTTTGAGAAATTCGCCCCATTAGCTTGTCGATTTTAAAACCTTTCGTCCCAGGGGTGTCTTAGGGATATTTTTCTTTTAGCTTAATCAAGGTCTTGGGAGGAAACTAATGGTATTAATGATAATATATATTTATATATGTATTCCTATATATATATATATATATATATATATATATATATATTCTATAAACTAATGTTATACAATTCTGTTCTTAACCCCTTCTTTACCGGCGATGTCTTTTTCATTGTAATCTAGTTATATTTAGAGGATTTTTGCAGTTTAAGAAGGATTTGTGGCAGTAAAAAAGGGTTAAGTAAGATAGTTCGAAGCCTGTTAATCTGTGGCAGTAAAAAAGGGTTAAGTAAGATAGTTCGAAGCCTGTTAATCTGTGGCAGTAAAAAAGGGTTAAGTAAGATAGTTCGAAGCCTGTTAATCTGTGGCAGTAAAAAGGGTTAAGTAAGATAGTTCGAAGCCTGTTAATCTGTGGCAGTAAAAAAGGGTTAAGTAAGATAGTTCGAAGCCTGTTAATCTGTGGCAGAAAAAAGGGTTAAGTAAGATTGTTCGAAGCCTGTTAATCTGTGGCAGTAAAAAAGGGTTAAGTAAGATAGTTCGAAGCCTGTTAATCTGTGGCAGAAAAAAGGGTTAAGTAAGATAGTTCGAAGCCTGTTAATCTGTGGCAGTAAAAAAGGGTTAAGTAAGATAGTTCGAAGCCTGTTAATCTGTGGCAGTAAAAAAGGGTTAAGTAAGATAGTTCGAAGCCTGTTAATCTGTGCAGTAAGGGTTAAGTAAGATAGTTCGAAGCCTGTTAATCTGTGGCAGAAAAAAAGGGTTAAGTAAGATAGTTCGAAGCCTGTT
Organism: Paralithodes platypus; assembly: GCA_032716605.1. Taxonomy (NCBI): domain Eukaryota; kingdom Metazoa; phylum Arthropoda; class Malacostraca; order Decapoda; family Lithodidae; genus Paralithodes; species Paralithodes platypus. The sequence goes on along the minus strand of CM064512.1, from coordinate 60,120,318 downwards.
AATCTGTGGCAGAAAAAAAGGGTTAAGTAAGATAGTTCGAAGCCTGTTAATCTGTGGCAGAAAAAAAGGGTTAAGTAAGATAGTTCGAAGCCTGTTAATCTGTGGCAGTAAAAAGGGTTAAGTAAGATAGTCCGCAGCCTGTTAATCTCTGCCAGTAAAAAAGGGTTAAGTAAGATAGTTCGAAGCCTGTTAATCTGTGGCAGTAAAAAAGGGTTAAGTAAGATAGTTCGAAGCCTGTTAATCTGTGGCAGTAAAAAAGGGTTAAGTAAGATAGTTCGAAGCATCGGAGGTAGTAGAAAGGGTTAAGTAAGATAGTTCGAAGCCTGTTAATCTGTGGCAGTAAAAAGGGTTAAGTAAGATAGTTCGAAGCCTGTTAATCTGTGGCAGTAAAAAAGGGTTAAGTAAGATAGTTCGAAGCCTGTTAATTGCTGGAGGCCCTTTTGAAACTGAATACAATCGTCGAATAGTAGCCAAAAAAATATAAAAAAGTATAAAAGAAATTTCCGGTACAGAAGGGGTTAAATGAGCGCCTCCTACCACCTTGACCTTTATGTGTTTATACGAAATGTCTTAACCGGTTTTCAATATTTTTCTCTGATTTGGGGATTCGTTCTTATGTCATTATTGGCTTTTGGGCTATCCTTCATGTGGGACGGTTTCTTTGGCTCATGGAGAATTGGTTGTTATCCGAGAGAGAGAGAGAGAGAGAGAGAGAGAGAGAGAGAGAGAGAGAGAGAGAGAGAGAGAGACACACACACACACAGAGCTATCCTTCATTTTGAGTCAGTTTCTTGGGCTTGTTGTGAATTGGTTGTTATCCGGGAGAGAGAGAGAAGAAAAAAAAGAGAGAGAGATTTGATTTGATTTTGCCCCGAGGGGCGAGTTTATTGAGCAGCGCCCCCCATCCTGTGAGGGGACAACCACTAGTAAGGCGATACATACTGCTCAAAGAGCCATTATTCCACTGAAACAACAGCATCGGCGTCTGGTTACATTCATATTTGTGTTTATAAGTCAGGTTGGCATTATTCAGATGTGTTATTATAGTTTCCTCATTTAATTGTCACATGGTCTGTATAAAAAAAAAAAAAAAAAAAAAAAAAACAAGCAAGCAAGCTTGTAGTGACTGAATTATTAATTGACAGGTTGTAAATAATAGCACTACAGAACTAGTGCAATCGTATGAGGAGACTATTCATATTTTCATTACATCAATGATTATTGAGATCATAGCTAGCTGAATACAATTATTACAAAAATAGGCAATGGTATAAATCAACATAATACATAATTTAATACAGACGGACATAATCATGATCCGGTTCGTTGTGCACTGGGAGCTAAGGTGTCTTGAGATCGCCTCGTACCCATACACAACGAACGTATTATAGTCTGCATGGTTGGTATCTAATTGAATATACTTAGTGGGTATTTCAATAATGTCAGGGGGTAAGGAAATGTGATTTGTATATTAGAAGACTGATTAACGACACGTGTAACATGTGGAGGGAGGTGGTAGAAAGAGAGGGATCTCGTTGGGGGTGGAAGTTTCGCTCCCAGGAATTTTCGTTCCTGTGGTATTTCAATAATAATAATAAAATAATAATAATAATAATAATAAGGGGACAACCACTGGTAAGGCAATACATACTGCTCAAAGAGCCATTATTCTACTGTAAGAGAGAGAGAGAGAGAGAAGGGGAGATAGAGAGAGAGAGAGAGAGAATGGGTTAGATAGAGAAAGAGAGAGAGAGAATGGGTTAGATAGAGAGAGAGAGAGAAGGGGTTAGATAGAGAGAGAGAGAGAGAGAAGGGGAGATAGAGAGAGAGAGAGAGAATGGGTTAGATAGAGAAAGAGAGAGAGAGAAGGGGAGAGAGAGAGAGAGAATGGGTTAGATAGAGAAAGAGAGAGAGAGAGATCACTTATTTGTACTATGAGCAGCGTAATGTTTAAGGGAGGTGACCTGCTTTTTTTTCTCTCCTTTTCTCTTTCTATGGCTTATATCCATTCGGCCCCATTCAGCCAACTATTTTAAGACGTTTATCTCCATCTAGGTGTCGATTTCTTCCTGGCGAGCGATAGCGAGCCAGCATTATATGAAGAAATCCGGCTTCGCCGGAGACATATTCTATCGAAAAATGTATAAATTTAGCCTGCTGTCAAAAAAACATTTTTAAACATTTGCTGGTATGCTACCGCTCACTAATAAAGAATTGACACCCGGATGGGGATAAACGTCTTAAAACAGTAGGTTGAATAGGGCCAAATGAATACAAGCCAGAGAAAGAGAAAAAAGGAGAGAAAAAATGCAGGTGACCCCCCTTAAGCCAGAGGTAAGAACGTATAATATCTTGTTTACCTCGATATAGTTTTGACTCCGATACAGCGATAACGTTGGTGTCACACTAGGGCTTGTATCCGAGTCTCTTTTGTAGATTAAGATTATACTAAAGATAATTCATTTTGAGATTTTAAGACGTTCGCCCCATTAGTTTGCCATATAAGTGTTGTGTTTATCCTGGCGAGCAGTATTCCTAGTGAACGATAACAAGTCTGTGTTATAAAGGAAGAACAAAAAACGTACAAATTCATCTAGAGTGTCTTGGGGTAGTTTATGACCTTGATACAGGTCTAGGGAACAAACTTAAGGGGAAGTTTATAGTTTGTTCCCTAGACCTCCATCAAGCTTAAAATTTCACCCTCTAGACCCTCTTTCAAGCTAAATTTGTACATTTTTCGGTAGAAAAATGTCCCGGCCGTAGGCCGGTTCCTCTTGAATTACAGGCTCGCTATCACTCGCCAGGAAAAAATCGACACCTAAATGGTACGCAAGGTCTTAAAATTGATAGAAATGAGGCGAAAGTTCTTAAAATCAACAAACTAATGGGGTGAACGTTTTAAAATCTCAAAAGCAATGGGGCTAAACATGAGGGAGAAAGGGGTCCAGAAATATATCCCTCAAGTGAAAATCTCCCCTTAAGAACCCTCTTTAAAAGACAAACTATTTTGGCCTTCATTAGGCTATAGAATTATGTGTTATAATTGTATGCGTACTAAACGACTAGCGTAATTGCGTAATCGAGCTAATATTTCTACCATTTGGGAAGGGTCAGCCAGTAAATACGTGTGGAAAGTTACAGCCCATTTGCTCTAGCCCTTTTTGAGTTACAGAGGTTAGGGGGTCAGGCCTACCTATAATGAATGCAGTATAGTGTAGGTATTGAGGGATGAGGCTTTACAACGGCTCCTCCTATTATAGTACCCAATTGACCACTTCTGAGTTTCAGGCTATAAGTAAGTTCGGCCAGTAGACATCGATATTAAACACAAATACAGTAATTATGTAGGTTTCTGATGGATAAATACTATGTTGAATGTGGTGTTATGTACTGTAATTGGGTGTTATGTACTGTAATTGGGTGTTATGTACTGGTATGTGGTGTTATGTACTGTAATTGGGTGTTATGTGGTGTTATGTACTGTAATTGGGTGTTATGTACTGTTATGTGGTGTTATGTACTGTAATTGGGTGTGGTGTGTATGTACAATGGGTGTTATGTACTGTTATGTGGTGTTATGTACTGTAATTGGGTGTTATGTATTGTAATGTGGTGTTATGTACTGTAATTGGGTGTTATGTACTGTTATGTGGTGTTATGTACTGTAATTGGGTGTTATGTACTGTTATGTGGCGTTATGTACTGTAATTGGGTGTTATGTACTGTTATGTGGTGTTATGTACTGTAATTGGGTGTTATGTATTGTAATGTGGTGTTATGTACTGTAATTGGGTGTTATGTACTGTTATGTGGTGTTATGTACTGTAATTGGGTGTTATGTACTGGTATGTGGTGTTATGTACTGTAATTGGGTGTTATGTACTGGTATGTGGTGTTATGTACTGTAATTGGGTGTTATGTATTGTTATGTTGTGTTATGTACTGTAATTAGGTTTTATGTATTTATAAATGTACTAAAATCGTATTACAGCTGGTTATGCTGCTAAATATCGATGTCTACAGCTCCAACTTCCTTATAGCCTGAAACTGGCAAATAGTCCATGGATCACTTGTAAGTTTCAGGCTAATAAGGAAGTTGGAGCCGTAAATATCGATATTATCCAGCAATGCGATAATAAAGTGGGTTTCTGATGGATATAAAGTATGGTGAATTCCGTTTTATGTATTAAGGAGAGGTGACCTGCTTTTTGTTCTCTCCTTTTCTCTCTTTCTCTGGCTTGTATCCATTCGGCCCCATTCAGCCTATTGTTTTAAGACTTTTATCCCCATCCAGGTGTAATTTTTTTACTGGTGAGCGGTAGCGAGCCAGCATATTTTAAAACAAAAATTGACAGCTTGCGAAATTTGTAAATTTTTCGGTAGAAAAGTTTCTCCGGCGAAGCCGGATTTCTTCATATAATGCTGGCTCGCTATCGCTCGCCAGGAAGAAATCGACACCTAGATGGGGATAAACGTCTTAAAATAGTTGGCTGAATGGGGCCGAATGGATACAAGCCAGAGAAAGAGAGAAAAGGAGAAAAATTAAAAAGCAGGTCACCCCCCTTAAGGGGACAGTGGCTATTGGTTTGGTCGATTAAGTTTTATATTATTTTTTGTTTTTTTTCCTCGCTATACCTTCATCAATCTTAAAAATACACTCTTAGATACCCCTTCATGATAAATTTCTACATTTTTCAGTAGAAACCGGTTCCTCTTAAAATTACAGGCTCGCTGTCGCTCGCTAGGAAAAATCTACACCTAAATGGGGTGAAAGGTCTTAAAATCGCCGAATTAACGGGTCCGTCTTAAAATCTAAAAACCAATGGGGCTAACTATGAGTAAGAAGGGGGACAGAAAAATCGGTCCATCCTCCCCTGCTGTTAAGGGGGGAGGTAGTCGCTTTTTATGGACCTCCTTCTCCCTTACTGTATGTTTAGCATATGAGATATTAAGACGTTCCAAACTTCCAATAGTTTGGCGATTTTAAGACTTTTCACCCAATGTATCTGTCAATATTAAGACCTTTCGTGCCATTTAGGTGTTGTTTTAGCTGGCAAGCGATAGTGAGCCTGATGGAAGCAGCCTTCGGCCGGGATATTTTCTACCGAAAAATGTACAAATTTATCTTGAAAGAATATCTAGGGGGTGTTTTTCAAGCATTATGGAGGTGAGGAAAATGGGCTTCAATCAATTAACAGGCTTAGAGCTATCTCACTTAAGGGGAGGTTTTTAGTTTGTTTCCTACTCCTCCAGCAATCTTAAAATTTCACCCCTTTGACCCCCTTTTCAAGATAAATTTGTAATTTTTCGGTAGAAAAATTTCCCGGCCGAAGGCCGGTTACTCTTAAATTACAGGCTCGCTATCGCTCGCCAGGATAAAATCGACACCTAAATGGCACGAAAGGTCTTAAAATTGACAGAATGGGGCGGAAATTCTTAAAATCACCAAACTAATGGGGCAAACGGCTTAAAATCTCAAAAGCAATGGGGCTAGACATGAGGGAGAAAGGGGTCAAGAAAAAAGTCCCTCAAGTGGAAATCTCCCCTTAACCCATTTTACTACCATAGATCGTTTGTAAACTGCACAAAATCGTCTGAATATAGCTATAATATAAATAAAAAGACGTTGCGGTACAGAAGGGGTTAAAATAATAACTAATTAAATAAATGAACAAATGAACACTAACCTCCCCTTAACCCCTTCAACACTATGACGTAATGTTCATCTCGTTGCGGTTACCATTAGACGATTTTCTTTAGCTTATAATCTACCTCTAGGACTCATAGGGGTAAATACGATTTCAATTAAACCCTCTGAATAATATACAGTACAGTGCATTCATTCGACATATATCGACAGGCCCCGCCCCGGGTGTCCAACAGGGTTACCAAATCAGCACAAAAATATTATTTAATCTGTTTGCAGAAGTAACTAGAAGAATACAAACTAGTAAATGCCTACCTAATATTGCTAGAATATTACTCCAATATTGATAACATGTCCTAAAAGATTCGGAGTAGAGCCAGCATTCTTATTGCTAGGTGTAAAATTTTGCCGCTAGATCAAGTCAATATTTATTTATAATTTTAAATGATTAGATATGGCCTACAAAGCCATCTACCTTTCTACATCAACGAGTGAGAAAGAAATGTTAAGACTGGAGCCTGTCTTTAACAGCTGCATTCCCTTGTTCAAGTAAATACTTTTTGATCTAGCGGTAAGGTAGCTACATTGGCAACGCTTCTCTCTCAAGGTTTCAACTGTCACTGCTGACTGCGCTGCCATTCAAACGTCAGTTCAGTTCCCTCCCGTCTTCTGAAGGGGGAAGATGGCATCTGCTGCCCATACCCCTGGCAGACCTGCTGGTTCTCCCCGACTTGTCAGTCAAGCCAGGAATATTGTCTTGAATGTATTCATGTATTTTGATAAGGAGAAAACTGAGCCAGTTGATGTGGTGGTGAAGAAAACCTCTGAGGCAACGAAAGTTTCACAGCCATTAATTAATAAGATCAGAACTCAAGGCAGGAAGATTGAAGGAGTCTTTCATTCACCAGTTTACCAGCAACGACTTTCACCCATACTTGGACCATTGACAACTTTGATCACTTCACAATATGAGAGAGAGAGAGAGGGAGGGAGGGAGAGGCATTACAGTTACGGTACCGTATCCTATACACCCAAACGCAGTCGCTCGCTAAGCCTAGCTTAATAATTTTCTACCTCTGCTCTGCCCAAGTAAACGAGGTAACAATGGTAATGGAGTTTACTTATCTGTACTATGGTATATGGTAATATTGTATAGTGAAGAATAACTGCAAATATGCATGTATTAAAGCGCTCTTACATCGTATAATTAATTTTACTTGGAGCTCTTATCAGCTCCGTGGTAAGGTGACAAGTGACTTGTCCGAGATTGCGGTATGATAAGCTCTACTTCGTCTACGGCGCTGGTGGAAGCGGGCGGGGCCTGTCGATATATGTCGAATGAATGCACTGTAGGTATTTCTTAAGGGAAGGTTTTTAGTTAGTTCCCTAGACCTCCATCAAACTTAAAATTGCACCCCCTTGACCCCCTTTCAAGATAAATTTGTAAATTTTTCGGTAGAAAAATTTCCCGGCCTCTTAAATTACAGGCTCGCTATCGCTCGCCAGGATAAAATCGACACCTGAATTGCACGAAAGGTCTTAATATGGGGTGAAAGTTCTTAAAATCGCTAAACTAATGGGGCAAATGTTTTATAATATCAAAAGCAATGGGGCTAAACATTAGGGAGAAAGGGGTCAAGAAAGAAATCCCTCAAGTGGAGATCTCTCCTTAAAAATTATCTGTGATAGTTACAGGGTCGGTTGAGATAGTTTGAAGCCTTATTATTGCTAGAGGTTCCTCCTAAGCTGAATAAAATCGTCTAATCATTGCCAGAATATGATTAAAAGGATGTCACCGGTACTGAAGGGGTTAAATTGCATATTATCATTTAAGGGGGTAGTACACGCTTTTTCTGGACCCCCTTCTCCCTCATGTTTAAGATATTTGTTTTTGAGATTTTAAGACGTTTGTTCAGTTAGTTTGTCAATTTTGAGACCTTTCGCCCCATTACTTTGTCAATGTTAAGAGCTTTCGTGCCATTAAGGTGTCTATTTTTTCCTGGCGAGCGATAGCGAGCCTGTAATTTTAGAAGAAACCGGCCTTTGGCCGGGAAATTTTTCTACCGAAAAATGTACAAATTTATCTTGAATGAGGGTCTACGGGGTGATTTTCGTTTTAAGCTTGATGGAAGTCTAGCGAGGAAACCAAAATATAAAGGAACTTATACATAAAATATAAAGGAACATATACATAAATATACCAAAATATAAAGGAACATATACATAAATAGACCAAAATATAAAGGAACTTATACATAAAATATAAAGGAACATATACATGAATATACCAAAATATAAAGGAACTTTTACATAAAATATAAAGGAACATATACATAAATAGACCCAAATATACCAAAATATAAAGGAACTTATATATAAAATATAAAGGAACATATACATAAATAGACCCAAATATACCAAAATACAAAGGAACTTATACATAAAATATAAAGGAACATATACATAAATAGACCCAAATATAAAGGAACATATACATAAATATATATAAAATATAAAGGAACATATATTATACATAAATATACATAAAATATAAAGGAACATATACATAAATATAAAGGAACATATACATAAAATATAAAGGAACATATACATAAAATATAAAGGAACATATACATAAATATACATAAAATATAAAGGAACATATACATAAATATACATAAAATATAAAGGAACATATACATAAATATACATAAAATATAAAGGAACATATACATAAATAGACCCAAATATAAAGGAACATATACATTAATAAATATACATCAAATATAAAGGAACATATACATAAATATACATAAATATAAAGGAATATATACATAAATATAAAGGAATATATACATAAATATAAAGGAATATATACATAAATATACATAAAATATAAAGGAACATATACATAAATATACATAAAATATAAAGGAACATATACATAAATATACATAAAATATAAAGGAACATATACATAAATATACATCAAATATAAAGGAACATATACTTAAATATACATCAAATATAAAGGAACATATACATAAATATACATAAAATATAAAGGAACATATACATAAATATACATAAAATATAAAGGAACATATACATAAATATACATAAAATATAAAGGAACATATACATAAATATACCAAATATAAAGGAACTTATACATAAATATACCAAAATATAAAGGAACATATACATAAATATACATAAAATATAAAGGAACATATACATAAATAGACCCAATATAAAGGCTCATAAATATCTTGGAACTTGTTGTACATAAAATTGGTTGTTATACATAAAATATAAAGGAACATATACATAAATATACATAAAATATAAAGGAACATATACATAAATAGACCCAAAATATAAAGGTCCCTGTTTTCAATATTTTTCTCTGTTTTGGGGATCCGCTCTTTTGTCATTATTGGCTTTTGGGCTATCCTTCATTTTGGCTCAGTTTCTTGGGCTTGTTGTGAATTGGTTATTATCCATGAGAGAGAGAGAGAGAGAGAGAGAGAGAGAGAGAGAGAGAGTCTTCCTTTGATCAGTATTGGCGTTTGTATTAATATTTATACTGAAGATTTGTATTTTTCTGATTGAGAGTTATACACAGTATACTTTGGTTAATGTTCAATATTGTTTTGTGTTTATATGGCATGCTTTCATTAATTTCAGTGGGAGATGTTTGGTGTTGGGAGTGAAGTTCAGGGGAGATTTCCACCTGGAGGATTTTTTTCTGAACCTCTTTCTCCCTCATGTTTAGCCCCATTGCTTGTGAGATTTAAAGACGCTTGCCCTATTAGTTTGGCGATTTTAAGAACCCTCGCCCCATTTCTGTCAATTTTAAGACCATTCGTGCCATTTAGGTGTCCATTTTTCCTGGCAAGCGATAGCGAGCCTGTAATTTAAGGGGAACCGGCCAAAGGCCGGGAAATTTTTCTACCGAAAAATGTACAAATTTATCTTGAAAGGGGGTCAAGGGGGAGTAATTTTAAGCTTGATGGAAGTCTAGGGAACCAACTAAATACCTCCCCTTAATAAATTAGATTATTCCTAAAGGTTCAGGTACACTCACACGTACTAAAAGTTGCTCATGGTTGGGTCCTTCCTTCCCCTCCTAAACCCTGGGCAGGTGGAAGGGGGGAGTCGGGTCCAAGTCTACCCCCACCTTCCACCCCCAAACTATCCCCAACTCCCCCACCTTCCTCATCTAGCTGCCAGTTAGTAATTAGCGACGCTTGTTCTCATGCCTTGTAAATTATAACTAAGCCACCATTGCACACTCTTATAATGGCTAATATATATATAATTTATTAGGAATACATTAATACAATATGTAATTGTATTCTCAAATTGAGTTTATACATACAACGTGGGTTACACGAATCTCAGCTGTAGTGGTCTCCTCTCTCTCTCTCTCTCTCTCTCTCTCTCTCTCTCTCTCTCTCTCTCTCTCTCTCTCTCTCTCTCTCTCTCTCTCTCTCTCTCTCTCTCTCTCTCTCTCTCTCTCTCTCTCTCTCTCTCTCTCTCTCTCTCTCTCTCTCTCTCTCTCTCTCTCTCTCTCTCTCTCTCTCTCTCTCTCTCTCTCAAGACATGTAGACTACGAGGTCAGCTCGTTGAAGTTTTGAAAATACTAATGGGTTTGACTGTGGAATATAGCAAAATGTTTAGCTTCAATATGAATACAACACGCAACCATGGCTGGAAGTTAGAATTGAAAAGGTTCATAACTAGTATTTGTGGAAACTTTTTCACATAAAAGATTTGTTCTACCTGGAACAAACTTCCTTCAGAAGTCGTAAAACATATCCTCAATAGAGCAGTCCAAGAAGATAGTAGATTGGATTTTGCACATAAATCTCGGATGTAGTGGTCTTCTGCTTCTCTCTCTCTCTGTCTCTCTCTCTCTCTCTCGACGATGAAATATTTTACGATATGCTAAAAAAAACTTCTAGGCGATTATGATGTCCCTAATGTAGAATGAAATCTTGTCACAGGAAATAACGCTAATTCAATCATAAATTATAGATTTCATATAAAATAATGTCCTATATCAGTGTCCTATATCAGTGTGTAAAGGAAGCAACGCGTGAAAATAATATCCTTGGCCTTGTCATAACTATACTCTATTTTGTTCCAGCTGATGCTGAATGGAGTCCCTTAGTAGCTGATTTCTCGATACTTAGTGGAAATATATGAAACTACCATGGCTGTGTGGCGTATTAATGCCAAGTTTTCATAATTAACAGCATATTTCGCTACAAAATCTACCTTATAGCTGAGTAACCAAGATAGAAACATGACAATTTACCCTCAGCTGGAAGAAAATAGACTATAGCCATGACAATTTAGTTACTAATTTAGAGGTAGGTGAACATCTGTCAAATTCCAACCATAGATTCATCAGGTTCGC